>BQNB010011265.1:0-81871 GCA_026074375.1 Tanacetum coccineum | reverse complement strand
AAATAAAAATATTTTTGTACTTTTTATATTTTTATAGAAGAAAATATTCACAGATTCAAACACAAATTGTCAAATGTAACGATAATCGTTTTCAGCGTCCCCGGCAGCGGCGCCAAAATTTGACTCGCGCAAACTTACCCCTTTTTATATATATAAATAAATATAAACAAATATAAATATATATCAAGGAACAATTTCCGCGAAATCAATGAATCCGGAAGTAGTATAGAGTGTCTCTGGGTCGTTATGTCCCAACGAGGCTAGAATGGAAAATCGAATGACGGATTAATGATTGATGTTTGAATGACAAAGATTGATTGGGCACTAAACCTAATAAGCAAATGGACTCAAAAATAAGCAAGGAAAATAAGCTAGAACAAGCATAAAAGCTAGAAATAAAAAAACACTTAAAACTTTTTATACTAAGACACAAATAAGCTCAAATAAGCTTAAGACAAATCAAATAAGCTAAACTAACTCTAAATAAGCAAATTCAAAAAGCAATTAAGCTAAATTAAGCAAGATAAACTCAACAGTACTAACAGTTTTAACTAACAGTACTAACTTGGAGTTAGTACCGCCAGCTTTAAGTTAGTACTGCTAGCTTAAGGTTAGTACTGCTAGCCTTAACAAAACACAATGAAACAAGAAATAAGCAAATAAGCTAAAACAGATATTTACCTAACCCTAATAAGCACTTAGTAATAAGAATAAGCAACTAGAATAAACTAGAATGGCAAATAAGCTAAAAAGCTACAAACTGATACACTATTGAAAACACTTTGAAAAGGAAAATAAGCTTAAATAAGCTTACTCCTAAAGACAGTAAAGGAAAATGGTTTAATCTACTCTAAAAAGCTAAGGAAATCTTAAATAAGCAGAAATAATAAGCTGATAAGCTAAAATGAACCACCAGTACTAACAGTTTTAACTATCAGTACTAACTTGGAGTTAGTACTGCTAGCTTTAAGTTAGTACTGCTAGCTTTAAAATCCAAGAAAATGAACCAGCAGTACTAACTTGGAGTTAGTACTGCTTGTTCTAAACACCCCTTAAAGTTTTCAAAAATCATTTTTCTTTTCATACTGATTAAAAACAGATTATCCAATAACAAAATAAGACACTTATAAGCAGACTTTAATTAAGAATAAGATGGAATCAGTCTATAAGCAGTATTATCTTAAACTAACAGTGTTAACAAATGAAACTAACAGTTCCGCAATAATAAGTAAAGTAAGAAAAAGAGGAGACTTACAACCCCTTGCTCAATACAGCTAATTCAACAATATACAAGCTCTAACTTGTAGTAAACAAGTTAGTATGTGTTCCATATAGCCCATCCAGAACTGGCTTACATCCATAATAAAGCTGAGGTGGTATTGTGGTGATTTTATGATTTTCTTTTAACTACTTAAACTTTTTAGATTACTTGAATTAAGGTAGCTTAGAAACCAAGATGTACTGATTGCTTTTTGGATAACAAAACAATATATGTAAGACCTTAACACTTGAAATTGTAAATTGATTTAAAACTCAAATTGCATTAAAACTTGAAAGTTTTACAAAGCTGAAAGTAAAAGCTGTAAATGACTGAAAATTAAGCTAAGTTATTCTAAGATTAACTAGTTGCCTCAAAGGCTTACAAAAAGCTCTATTTATAGCCGAAGTCTTGGACTTGCAGCTTGTGCTTCTTTGGAGAGCAAAAACGAAGTGTGCTTGTTGTGTGAGGTGAATCCAAAGCAAATCCCAGCCTTTGATTTCATTTGTGCTTCTTTGGAGTCAATCTTAGCCATTAAGTACTTGGAAAGGTGAGGGATTGCCAACATGGCTTTTTTATACAACTGGGGGGGGGGGGTAGTAGGGTGGATGAAATGATTTTGGCTAGGGTGAGAAGTGGTTTTGCAGGGAAGAAGGATGGGGCGACATACTAGTTGTAACTGGTTTTGGGCGGGAAAGAGACTTTTACCCCCCCCCCCCCCCGGGGAGTTAGCAGTTGGTCCCAGAAAGTGTATAACTTAAATGCAATATTACTGGTTGGCAAACTTTGACCCTTGTCTTTTTAATTCTTGTAATACAACTTGGGGTTTGGCAATTATAGTCCCCCAAGTTGTATTTTCTTCATGCGGATGACTTTAGACTTCGACTTGACTTGGTCCTTTCCATCTCGTGCTTGGATTTGTTTGTTTTTGGCTTTCTTCTTGCTCCTTTTCTTGAATATCCGATTCCTGCATAATACAAACGCAAACATACAAAATAACAAGTATTTTTGTAGTTTTTAGGCTTTTAAGTCCCGCTTAATATGGAATATGGTATGTGTAATTAAAACCACATACATATAAACGACCACCTTCCACTTTCTTATCCGATCCTTAACCACAAGTATAATCATTTGAATACCTAATATTAAGTAACACCTTAAATCACATTATACGCCAAAACTAAACATTTCTTTGCAGTAAACAAGCAATCACTATCATTTTAATTATCAAGCAGGTACACGAGTTAGTTAGTATGATCACAACTTTACTCTTGTTACGTAGCTACACCACAACATCCATACATCAAACTCCTCAATTGATTCTGCTCTTAAACCCATGATATTATCGATTCATCACAAACTTAATATCAAATTGATTTCTGCTTGTTCCCGTTTCAACCATCCCATGAAGACCTCAAGAGATATCAGGCTTCAAGATCTTGTTTTTCAAAGGTCTCGGGTAAGGTGTTGGTGATTCGTTCTTGTGTGTCATCGAAACAAAGAAAGATTGTAACTTGTTTGTTATCAATCATCTTTATATTCGTATAGCAAAGGGAAGTATAGACTTCTTTCAGATCGATGATGATAGTGCTTCAGACCTAAAAAATCTTTAAAAGATTTTTATTAAAAGGTTGAACAAATCTGAGATCAATGTTATGTTTTTGTGTTCGAGTCAAATTGTGTAGAGGAGATGGAGTTGGTGATGTGATTGTGACGAAGGGAAATAGGATTTAGATTGTTGGATTTGGATTTGGATTGATGTTAATGCCGTCGATGTTGTTGGATAGATGTTGTTAGGCTTGTGGCGATGGTGGTTGTCAATGTTGTCGATTGTTGTTGTAATGTTAGGTTTATTTTGAAGTAATGGATTTGGTTTGTTGTGGTTTATCATTCGAGTCTGTTGTGATCTTCTTGTCCTAGTTCTTTCTTCATTGACAGACTTGACTCATTTGAGTTTGACCGGGTCAACTCGGTAAATACCGAGTTGACTCGGTTTGAGTCTTGGGTGGCAAAACGCAACCAGGCATGTCACCATAGCCAAAACGCAAGCTGTCTTGCGTTTTGATACAAAACGCAACATACACAAAATTTTGGCAGCATTTCTTTTCTATATTCTTGCAAAAAGGGTCTTCATCTTGCAAAAAGCAACAGTAAAAACGCAGCCAACTGTTCAAAACGCAACACCCAAAAGCTGGATTTTAGAAGGCAAACGCAACCTGCAGAATTTTTTTACTTTTTTTTGTACTTTTCCCTTAAATTCTGGATCTGTGTTTTGTCTTTTTCTCTTGCATCAAAACGCAACCAAGAAACATAATACAAAACTCAGATTTGTTCTGCAAACTTGTCTTCTAAGCACAATAAAAAATAATAGATTTGAACATCAAACACAAATGAGAGACCAAAATTATCATCAACAACCACACCACATGTTCTTGACATTTAAAAAAATATAAACCATGATGAACAGTAACATCGTGAACAGTGACCAACACATAAACAGTAACAAGAATAGTGACATGAACAGTAACAACAAACAATGATAAAAATGACAAATTTGGGACACGAGACCAACCAGACCATAAACAAAGTAGAACCGACCCAAGAGTGTAACCATGGCTCTTGATACCAATTGTTAGAATCAAAGAAATTCAGATCCGGTGGTCTAGGTAGCTCAAAGATGGAAGTAGTCATCTTTAGAGAGAGAAAGTTAGAGAGAGAGAGATGGATGGAGAGAAAATGAGGAAAAACACACTTAGAAGTGTGTGTCAAATGATTTCACCAACACCCTCTCCATGTGTGGAGAGGGTTTAAATAGTTCTTACAAAAATGCCCCATAAAACGGGCTATGGTGTGGGCTTACAGTGGGTAAAGACCAGGCCCACACCATAAATCATACGATTACTAATAAAAACTATGAGCTATGCTAAATATACGAAAGCATGGGGTGACTGAGTCTTTTTCTTAATCCTAACAATTTAGTACTGATAGCATAAAGATTACTGCTGTTAGTTGAAGTTAAGACTGCTCAGTGTTGAAGACTAAAATATAAGCTAAGTAGTTAGTGCTGTTAGTAGTAAAAGTTAAGACTGCTAGTACAGGTTACTACTGTTAGTGTATATTAGTACTGCTAGTACTAATATTACTACTGCTTATGTTTATTAGTGCTGCTGATGGAAAGATTATGATTGTTTGAAGACTTTCTACTGTCAAGAGGATAAAAACGCGTTAAAGAGATAAAGATTGTGTGGAGAACAAGAATGCATGTGAAGATAAGTGTTGAGATATTTTTGTACAAGATATACATGTATTTATTTAGAAGATTACGTCTATGTTTAGAAAAAGATTAAGATATCTTAGGAATATATTGTATGACTGACTAGGACTCCTTAGTCTAATAAATAGGGGCTCTAGGGCATTTGTTTTAACATATCTCAATAACATATCTTCACAAATACACATACACAGATCTAGAGATTAAGAGTTTTGTAAGCTTCAAGGTTGTAACCTTAGTACTAAGATAAAGAACTCGTATTATTATCATTAATAATATTGAAGCATTTTGTTCATTCATATCTACTAATTCATTGATATATCTTCTAGATATTAAAGAGTAGATTCCGCATACTCTTTAGTATACACACAAAGTTTCTACTATTGTTATTTTGGATTTATCCAAGGTAACATACTCTTTACAAGGTAAAGAATCGATCTAGGTTTGGGATCAACAAGTGGTATCGAGCTTTTGTTTTAGAAACCTTTGATCTTAGAAAGAATGGAGCTTGAATCTACAAATAGTGGTCCTACTGCAAAGCTTCCCATACTCAAATTGGGGGAGTATGAGATGTGGGCTATAAGGATTAAGCAGTACTTCCAGATCCAAGACTATGCACTATGGGAAGTGATAGAAAATGGTGATTCATGGGTCCCAATATCTCAAACAACTGAGGAGAATGGGATAACAACTTTAAAGATATCTTACACCTGCAACTGCAGAAGAGAAGATAAAGAAAAAGAATGATGTCAAAGCTAGGGTTTGTTACTTATGGCACTCCCAAATGAACATCAGCTAACATTCAGTCAGTATCCAGATGCTAAATCTATGTTTGCTGCCATTGAAACAAGATTTGGAGGTAATGCAGCTACCAAGAAAACTCAGAAAACTCTCTTGGACGCAATTAGTATGTAGATTTAAGTGCACAAGTGCAGAGTCTCTTGACTCTATTTAAATAGGCTTCTGATGTAGTCAGTAGCTTGATAATCTTGGGTGTGATCATTGCCCAAGAAGATTTAAACTTAAAATTTTTAAGCAGCTTACCACCTGAGTGGAATACTCATGTAGTTGTTTGGATGAATAAGCCTGAGATTGAGACTATGAGTATAGATGATTTGTATAACAATTTCAAAATTGTTGAACAAAAGATAAAGAAGACAGTTGGTACATCTAGTGGTGGTCAAAACTTGGCCTTCATGACTGCACCAAGCTCTAGCAGTACCAATGATGCTAACACTGCTTATTCACAAGTTAGTGCTGCTAGCCCTAGTGTTAATATGTCCACAAGTTTGCACTGCAAGTGTCAGTGATAATACTGTGTATGCTTTCATGGTTGAAATCCTAATGGTTCTAATGTCCTACATCAGGACTTAGAGAAATTCATGAAGATGATTTGGAAGCAATGGATCTGAAGTGGCAAAAACTCTCTTTGCTAAGTGTGAGAAGCAATGAAGTGTACTAAAAGAAGACAGGCAAGAAATGATTTTCATAAGTGGTAATGATATTGCTGGGATATGATTAAATCCTAAGGTGGAGTGTTATACAACAGTCATAATTTGGGATCACTTTGCCAGGGAGTGCAGTGCCATCAAGAATGCAGGAAAATCAGTTCATAAATCAAGACACCACCAGGAAGCAAGGAAATAAAGAAGACACTTCCAAGGCAATGTTGGCTATTGATGGTATAGGTTTTGATTGGAGTGACATGGCAGAAGAACAAGTTCAGTCAAACATGGCTCTAATGGCATTTTCAGACTCAGAGGTATACGCTGATAAAACTTGCTCTAAAACTTGTCTAAATAACTATGAAACTCTTAAGAAACAATATGATGATCTGCTTGCTAAACAACTTCAAACTAAATTTGAGTTAGCTACTTATAAAGAGGACTAGATATTGTTGAAGTACAACTTATCACATATAGAAAGAATGAGGTTCTTTTTAGTGAAGAAGTTGCTGTCCTTAAAAGAGAAGTAGGAATCAAACAATATGAAATTAATACACTTAAAACAGAGTTTGAAAAACTTAAGCAAGAAAAAGATGCCATTGATTTTAAAATTGAGAAATTTGATAAGGCCTCAAAAGATTTAGATCAATTGTTAGGAAGTCAGATATTTGACAAGAGTAAAAAGGGTTTTGGATATAGTGCAGTTCCTCCACCTCATCCTTTAATCTACAATAGACCTAACAAACTAGATCTGTCTTATTCTGGTCTTGATGAATTCAAAGAGCCTGAATTCAAAGGCTATGGTCCTGAGAATAGTAAGAAAGAGTCTAATATTGTTAAGGAATCAGATAATTCTAAGGAGAATTCTGATAAGTCTTTGGTAAAAGAACAAGAATCACAGGTCAAAAGTAGCTTTGTTAAAGGCTGTGAGTCTAACACTAGTAAGAGAGTTAGTGAAGGAGAACCTAAGAAAGTTAGGGAGAATAATGATGCTCCAATTATTGAGGATTGGGTGTCAGATGATGAGGAACAAGATGAGTCTATGACAAAGCCTGTAAAGAAAACTGTTATTCCTACTGCTGCTAAAATAGAAAAACCAGTTAGAAAGTCAGTTAGGTATGCAGAGATGTATAGATCACAAAGGCAGAAGGAATCCAGAGAAATTGGAATGGTCAGAAGTTCCAATCAAATAGGTAGTGAAGTTGTGATGTATAACCAAGGCTTTGTTTTAATTTTGGAGCTTTAAACATGTGACAGAAAAATTGTACTTACCATCAATGAAAAAGGTGGTAAGTGGGAACAATTACAACAGGTGGATAATTACTTTTTTGCACAAGGACCTCACACCAAGAACCACAAAATGTGACTCAAAGAGCAGCTTTGCTGAGTTAATTGCATATAAAACTCTTAGTATGCTTAGATTAGTTTATATTGCTCACCAAAACCAACAGTGCATTGTGCTTGACAAAAAACTCTATTTGTCAAATCAGCATAATCTCTGTCCAAAGGAAACATTTTATAAAGAAAACAAGAATTAACTAACAGCTTTTTATCATAAGGTTAATACTGTTAGGCCTTAAGAATAGTTAATACTGCTAGTTTTTCCATACTGAACAATGTTAATACTGTTAGGCCATAGAGTAGTTATTACTGCTAGCAAAATTAAACATCAGTTAATTCTGCAGGGCAAATGGGTTCAATGCTGTTAATGCCCTCAGCTTGTTGGATTTGGAGACCTATCTAACCAATAGTGCATCAATCACTTATTTGAACAGAATAAAACTACATTGATGCACGGGCAAGATCCAAGTCATTTAAATGGGGCTTGGGTCTAAAAGAAATCTAATTTCTTTTGTCTTTTATGCAGGGAAAGCCACAACATGATGATAAGGATTTGTTGACAGTGGATGTCCAAGGCACATGACTGGTAAAACATTAGCTTATCTCTCTGATTTCAAGTAGTTTGCATGGAGTTATGTTGCATTTGGAGGAGGCTGCATCTATGGTGGCAAAAATTAATGGTAAAGGTACTCTTAAGGACTGCTATTCTTGTTTTGAAGATGTATACTTTGTCAATGAGTTTAAAATTTTCAATCTTTTTAGTGTCTCACAGATGTGGTGACAAAAAGAACTATGTCACTTTTTACAGATACTGAATGTACTTGGTATTGTTTCGTCATCCAAATTTTAAGTTGCCTGTGAAATCAGATACTTCTTAAAGTTCCTAGAAAGGGGAATATATGTTTACGTTTTGATATGAAGAACATTGTTCCTAAAGAAAGTTTGACTTGTCTTGTTGCAATGGCTACATTAGATGAATCAATGCTTTGGCATAGAGACCTGAGTCATATTAATTTTAAAAACATAAATAAGCTTGTCAAAGATAATCTAGTAAGAGGACTACCTACAAAACGTTTTGAAAATGACCAAACCTGTGTTGCCTGTCTTAAAGGGAAGAAACACAGAGCTTCTTGTAAGTCCATAGATCTGAATCCTATTACTAAGCCTTTGTTTATGCTACATATGGATTTGTTTGGTCCAACCTTTGTGAGTAGCTTGATGCATAAGCAGTATTGCTTAGTAGTCACTGATGATTATAGTAGATTTACATGGGTTTATTTTTAACATACCTAAGGATGAAAAAACTGTGAAGTTACTTAAGCGCTTTTTCAAAAAAAAATAGGAGTACCTAGATGGTAAGAAAGTATATTAATCAGAAGTGATTTATGCAAACAGTGTTTAAGAACAAATGTTATAGGATGATTTTGTAGAGAAAAGGTATTAGAGAGATTTAGTGTAGGCTTGGACTCCTCAGCAAAATGGTGTTGCTGAGAGGAGGGAATTTGGACACCCATTTAGTTGCAAGAACACAACGTTAGCTGACTCTAGTTACCATTCACCACATTTTTGGGCAGAAGAAGAGTTCTTACTGCTTGTAAGTGCAAAATAGGGTTTTAGTAGGTTAAGCCTCTGAACAAGGACACCTTATGAACTTTTTAGAGGTTTTAAAACCAGCTCTAAGTTTTATGAGACCATCTGGTTGTCAATTGTTAATATTATTAATATAATTTTGGATAGTTTAGGCAAGTTTGATGGCAAAAGTGATGAAGGTTTCTTTGTTGGATACTCTTTGAGTAGTAAAGCTTTTAGGGTATACAATACTAGAACCAAAAGGGTAGAAGAAAACTTGCATATTGGGTTTTTAGAGAATAAGCCTATGATAGAAGGGACTGGTCCAAATGCTGTATTGATATGATACTCTTAACCCAAAACTATGAATATGTACCAGTAAGTGCAGGTACAGTCTCTAATATCTCTGCAGGTACATAAGAAGTTAACAGTCAAGAGTCATTGTGTGCCTATTTGGAAAGATACTTCATACTTTGATTCACCTACAAAGAATGTTGATAAGGATAAAACCAAAAACTGCTGATGATATACAAAAGCAGATGAAGATGGTCTAATAATGAGAATGCTGAAACAAGAAAGTTTTTAAATGTAGCAGTTCTAAAGTTGTTATGATGTTGGGTAACAAGTAATACTGCTAGACCTGTTCTTAATAACTGGTTTGTCTTGAACTTAATGCTGTTGGTCCATCAGTTAGTATATAGTCCATATGAAGAAGCCAGCACTAAAGGAACCAAAGTTGATTTGGGGAAACATTACAAATTCACCTATATTGTTCCAACCATCCCAATACAAGAATCATAAAAGGTTCATCCAATTTGAAATGTGGTTGGTGAAGTGCAATCAAATGTCTCAGGAAAAAAGAATGTTATAAACTACTTCTGAACAAGGTTCCTTAGTGTTGTGTATGAGCAGAAAAATACTGATACCCTAAATATTGTTTATATGCTTGTTTCATATCACAGATTAAACTCAACTAGCCATTGCTAAAGCTCTATATAATTAGACCTGGGTGGAAGCATGCAGGAAGAGCTTCTGCAATTCAAACTTCAACAAGTTTGGATACTGGTGGATCTCCCTAATGGAAAGAAGGCCATTGGAACAAAATGGGTCTTCAGAAACAAGAAAGATGAAAGGGGAATTGTGATAAGGAATAAAGCAAGGTTAGTTGCACAGGGTCATAGACAAGAAGAAGGTATTGATTATGAAGAAGTGTTTGCACCTGTGGCAAGAATTGAGGCAATAAGATTGTTTTTAGCCTATGGCTTTTTTATGGGTTTTATGGTTATCAAATGGATTTTTAAAAGAGTGCTTTCTTATATGGAACCATTAAGGAAGAAGTCTATGTGACTCAACCCCCAGGATTTAAAGATCCTGACCATCCAGACAAAGTTTACAAGGTGGTCAAGGCACTTTATGGGTTGCATCAAGCACCAAGAGCATGGTATGAAACTTTGGCTATAAAAAAAAATATTTGTTGAGCAAATGGGTTTTAACAGGGGAAGATAGATAAGAAATTATTTATCAAGAAGCAAAAAGGAGATATTTTGCTTGTACAAGTCTATGTAGATGATATTATCTTTGGCTCAACAAACAAGGAGTTATGTACTGGTTTTGAGAAGCTAATGAAAGATAAGTTTCAGATGAGTTCTATGGGTGAACTAACTTTCTTTCTAGGGTTACAAGTACAACAGAAGGTAGATGGCATATTTATCAGTCAGGACAAATATGTAGCTGAAATTTTGAAGAAGTTCAACTACTCTGATGTGAAGGTCAAACTTCAACTCTGTTGATTGGAACAACTTTTTAGTCATAGATGGAGATGCTGATGAATGTGTTGTAATCTCTATAGATCTATGATTAGGTTTTAGATGTATCTCACTGCTCTAGTAACTTGATACAATGTTTGCAGTATGGGCATGCGTTTGATTTTTAAGTTACTCTTAGGGACATTTCACAATCTACTTAGAAGCAAAGTGGGATTTTTAGATATTTGAAAGGCAAACCAACTTTAGGCCTTTGGTATTCTAGGGATTCTCCATTTGAACTGGTTGCTTATACTGATAGTGACTATGCTGGAGCAACTCTTGATAGGAAATCTACAACTGGAGGATGTTAGTTTTTGGGAAACAGGTTGATATCTTGGCAGTGTAAAAAGCAAACTGTGGTTGCAACTTCTACAACTGAAGCTGAATATGTGGCTGCTGCAAGTTGCTGTGGACAAGTACTCTAGATTCAAAACCAATTGCTGGATTATGGGTACAATTTCATGAACACTGTCATTAATATTGACAATAACAGTACTATCTGCATTATTGAAAATCCTGTTCAACATTCTAAAACAAAACATATAGAGATTAGGCATCATTTTATAAGAGATTGCAACACTAAAAAGTTAATACAAGTGGTTAAAATTCATACTGATTTAAATCAGGTTGCAGATCTTCCTAAAAAAGGTTTTGTCAGGCAGATTTCAATACTTGGTCTCAAGTATTGGAATGCTGAATCCTTAACTGTCTATATCTCTTTATGTTTTTGTAAAAGTTTTGTAAAAGATTAATACTGTTAGTTTTCTCAATTAATACTGCTAAGTATAATTAAAACTGTTAGTTATACTTAAGACTGTTTTGTTAAACCAGTTAGTTAAGGTTAATGCTGTTAAGAAGAAAATGTTTTGGAATTTGTATCTTTGGCTGTGAACTAACATTTGCAGGTAAAGCATGTTGAATACAAGATGTTGAATGCTTCACCTTTTTGAAGATAGATAATGGTCTTGGTTCACAGAGTTTAACTTTTATTCATGGGTTATGCATAAATATGGATCCTCATGAATTCCCACATGTCTATCTAGTCTTTTCTAGTGTGCTTGTGATGAATAGAGGCATGTTGTTGCATAATTATTGAAGATAAAGTTAATGTTGTTCGACTTCAGTTAATACTGCTAGGCAGTGAATTACTACTGTCAGGCAAATGTTAATGCTGTTAAGAGGACATGGGCACCAAAGTTGCAACTGTTTTCCAATTCTTATCACTTGAGGCATTGTTTGAGGGGAGGTTCCTTATTTCTACAACCAACAAGCATGGATGAAAGGATGTGTTATATCATAAGTATGTTCAAAAGGGATTAAACCACATTTAGGCATATCACAAGAGGTCGGGACACCAAGATACCTCAGTCTAGTGGTCCCCCTGACAAAGGTTGGTGATGAGGCTGTCCATAAGGAGTTGGGTGACAGAATGGAAAGGGCTGCCACTACTGCTTCTAGCTTAGAAGTAGAGCAGGACAGTGGTAACATCAAATAAGACCCAATCCATGGCAACACTTAATGAATAAACTCCTTAGGGAATTAATTCAGGTAGTGGTCCCAGGTGCCAAGATACCATATTGGGGGATGTGAATGCTCAAACTAGGTTTGAGATTACATCTATACAGTCCATTGATCCACCTCTCTCAAGAGGTTACACACTTGGAAGTGGGGAGGACAGTATGAAACTCATTGGAATTGACAAAACTTTGTACACAACTGTCATATAAAAACAGAAAGAGTGTTTTGGTAAGCCAAAAGAAATGAGAGATTTTGTGAGCTTAAAAATAGAAAGAGAGATGTGTGCATAAAAAAACGAAAATGAGTGATTATGTGAGCAAAAAGAATTGAGAGATGTTGTGAGCATAAAAACAGAAAGAGAGTATGTGTGAATCAAATTTGATGATGAAAGTTGCTTTTTGGAATGAAAATTGAATGATTACTGGTGTATTCTTTTTACTGCTGCTCAGTTTCAACTTAATGTTGTTAAGCTTAAGTTAATGCTATTAGGCTTAATTTACTACTGTCTGTATTTGTTTCTGCTGTTAAGCATATGTTAATGCTGCCAGTTCAAGTTTTTGCTGTTGAGGGTGATTTTGTAAATACTTCGATTAAGGGTTTCATTTACTTCTTTATTCGATTTCACTTATTCAAACACTCTTTAACCATAAACCCTAATTCAATTTTTCATCTTTGATCATCAAATTCATCATTATGTCAAGCCCTAAGTTTGCTGAAACGCACAATGTGGTCGCGTTCTTGGAAAAACCCAAAGAAAGTGATGGGTTTGCAGAGATAATTGATTTCCTGAAAGCAAGTTCTGTTTCATATGCTTTAACAGTCAATCCAGTAATCTACACATCTTGTATTGAACAATTTTGGGCAACTGCCAAGGTACAGACAGTTAATGGAGTGCGACAGTTACAAGCCCTAGTTGATAAGAAGAGGGTTATTGTTACGGAGTCAAGCATTAGGAGAGATCTTCACTTGGATGATGCAGAAGGTACTGATTGTCTTCCAACTGCTACTATCTTTGAAGAATTGGCACGTATGGGGTATGAAAAGCCTTCTCAAAAGCTTACTTTTTATAAAGCCTTTTTCTCTCCTCAGTGGAAGTATTATATTCATACTATTACTCAATGCTTAAGTGCTAAATCCACTGCATGGAATGAGTTCAGTAGTTCTATGGCTTCTTTGATCATATGCTTGGCAACTAATCAGAAGTTTAATCTGTCTAAGTATATCTTTGATGCAATGGTGAAACACTTAGATGGAGGAGTCAAATTCTTGTTGTATCCACGTTTTCTCTAAGTTTTCATTAATCAACAACTGGGTAATATGTCAACTCACAAGAAGATTTTTGTTAATCCCTTTCACACAAAGAAAGTTTTTGCCAATATGAAGAGAGCTGGAAAGGATTTCTCTGGGAGAATAACACCTTTATTTGATACCATGATGGTTCAACCTGTTGAAGAAATGGGTGAGGATTCAGATCATCCAACTGATTCCACTCCAATACACATTATTGATCAACCATCTTCATCTTCCCAACCCAAGAAGGATAAACCATCTAAGAAGGCTCAGAGACAGGAGGCAGAGGTTCCTCAAGATGAGGCAGAGCATGAGGAAAGTGTACCAACACCTTCCAATGATCCACAACCTAGTGGTGAGGATAGCATGCAACTAACTGATTTGATGGTTTTATGTACTAAATTGCAAACACAGGTTCTTGATTTACAAAAAGCAAAGGATGCTCAAGCTAAGGAGATTGCTGCTTTGCAGAAGAGGATCCAGAGGTTAGAAAGGAGGAAAATGTCAAGACCTACAGGTTTGAAAAGACTCAGGAAAGTTGGTATGTCTAGGAGAGTTGAGTCCTCTGAAGACCAGGAGAGTTTGGGTGCTCCTGAAGATGCATCCAAACAGGGGAGGAGTATTGAAGATATTGATGCTGATGTTGATGTTTCTTTGGTTGATGAAACTCAAGAGAGACAAAATGATGACTTAATGTTTGATTCTGGAGTTTTGGAGGATGATGTAATGCATGTGGAAGCTAAAGTTGATGGAAAAGATGAACAGAGTAAGAAGCCTGATGATAGTACTGCTGGTGAAGCAGTTACTACTGCTAGTATTGATGATAGTGCTGTTCCTACAACTAGTGAGGAAATCACTTTGGCTCAGACACTTATACAGATTAAAGCAGCTAAGCCTAAAGTTGTTACTACTGCTGCTACAACAACAACAACTACAAGACCCAAGGATAGAGGGGTGGTTGTACAGGAGCCAAGTGAGTTCAGAGTTCCACAAGAGACACAACCTTCAAGTTCTAAAGATAAAGGAAAAGGTATTATGATTGAGCCTGAAGTTCCTTTGAAGAGAAAAGATCAAATTGCTCTTGATGAACAAATTGCAAGAGATATTCAAGCTAAGTTGGATGCTGAATTATTAGAAGAGCAAAAGCTAGCAAGGAAACAAGAAGAAGAAGCCAACATAGCATTAATTGAGTCATGGGAAAATACACAAGCTATGATGGAGGCTAATAGATTGTTGGTTGAGAGACTCCAATCAAAGGAAAGAGAGGAATTGACAGATGAGGAAAAAGTAAAACTATTTATGGAACTGATGGAGAAAAGAAGAAAGCATTTTGCTGCTCTCAGAGCACAAGAAAAGAGAAACAGACCTCCTACCAAGGCACAAAAGAGAACTTAAATGTCTACTTATCTTAAGCACATGGGTGGATATACATACAAACAACTAAAAGGAAAGAGTTTTGATGAAATTCAAAAGTTGTTTGATAAGGAAATGAAGAGAGTAAATACCTTTGTAGCTATGGGTTCTGAGGTACAGGAAAACAAAGAAAAGAAGGAAGAAGGTAGGGAGGAAACAGCTAAAGGTAGCAGAAAGAAGATGCTTGGAAGAAAAAGAGCAGGGAAAGAACAGCAGGAAAGATCTCAAGAAACAAAAGAGGGAAGAAAAAGAGTCAGAGGAAGTTGATGAAGATAATGAAGTTGAGTTAAAGAAGCTTTTGGTGATTAAAAAGGATGAAGATATAGCAATTGATGCTATATCACTTGCTACCAAATTACCAGTGATTGTTGATTATAAGCTTCATAAAGAGGGGATGTTGGTACATTATCAGTTGATAAGAGCAGATGGGAAGTTCTAAGCAGGTTACTCTTCATTGATAAAGATGCTATAAGGAATAGATAGAGAAGACTTGGAAGCTCTTTGGAGGATAGTGAAGGCAAAGTATGGTGATACAAGGCCTAAAAATGATTTTAAAAGAGTGTTGTATGGAGATTTGAAAGTTATGTTTGAACCAAACATAAAAAGTGATGTATGGAGAATGTTGCAAGGATACAGGGTGACTATTTGGAAGTTGATTGATTCATCTAGAGTTTACTTTGTAAGGTTTGATAATCTTCACATTTTTATGTTGGTTGAAAGAAGATACCCCCTCACACCAATTACCATCACCAATATGCTCAACAAGAAACTTCAAACTGATCATCAAAATGAGATGTGTTATCAACTGCTGAAGCTTATGGTAAAGCAGCGAAAAGGAAAATGAAAGGTTTGAATGCATCTTCCTGAAGTGTGATGAAGACTTTTAAAGAAGAAACTTGAAGATTCAGAAGATGAACATCAAGTTTAGGGGAGGATTGTTGGGTCTTAAAAGACTTCATGGATTCTTAGAAGTTACTGCTGCTCAGGTACATAATGGAAATTATGCTAAGTGGTTAGTACTGGTAGTATAATGTTACCACTGCTAGTTACTACTGTTAGTATAATTTAGTACTGATAGCATAAAGTTACTGCTGTTAGTTGAAGTTAAGACTGCTCAGTGTTGAAGACTAAAATATAAGCTAAGTAGTTAGTGCTGTTAGTAGTAAAAGTTAAGACTGCTAGTACAGGTTACTACTGTTAGTGTATATTAGTACTGCTAGTACTAATATTACTACTGCTTATGTTTATTAGTGCTGCTGGTGGAAAGATTACGACTGTTTGAAGACTTTCTACTGTCAAGAGGATAAAGACGAGTTAAAGAGATAAAGATTGTTTGGAGAACAAGAATACGTGTGAAGATAAGTGTTGAGATATTTATGTACAAGATATACATGTATTTATTTAGAAGATTACGTTTATGTTTAGAAAAGATTAAGATATCTTAGGAATATATTGTAAGCCGACTAGGACTCCTTAGTCTATAAAAGGAGGCTCTAGGGCATTAGTTGAGACATCTCAATAACACATCTATCACATCTATCTTCACAAACACACATACACAGATCCAGAGATTAAGAGTCTTGTAAGCTTCAAGGTTGTAACCCTAGTACTAAGATAGAGTACTCGTATTATTATCATTAATAATATTGAAGCGTTTTGTTACATCGTATGTTCATTCATTCATATTCACTGTTCATTGATTTTTACTTCTAGAGTAGTATTAAAGGTGTAGATTCCGCATACACTTTAATATACACACAAAGTTTCTATCAATGTTATTTTGGATTTATCCAAGGGTAATTTAACCTTAGACAACTAAGAATCGATCTTAGGTTTGGATCAACATGTTGTATCAGTGAGCATTTCTTGAGAAACTCTTGATCTAGATAGGCATGGAGCTTTGAATCTACAAATATGTGGTCCTTATGGCAATGTTCCCATACTAAAATTGGGGGAATATGAGATGTGGGCTATAAGGATTAAGCAATACTTCCAGATCTAAGACTATGCACTCTAGGAAGTGATAGAAAATGGTGATTCATGGGTCTCAGTATCTCAAACATCTGAGGAGAATGGGATAACATTTACAAAGATGTCTACACCTGTAACTGCAGAAGAAAAGACAAATAAAAAGAATGATGTCAATGAGCAGCTAGAGGTTTGTTACTCACGGCACTTCAAATGAAATTAGCTATCATCAGTCAGTATCCAGATGCTAAATCTATGTTTGCTGCCATTGAAACAAGATTTAGAGGTAATGCAGCTACCAAGAAAACTCAGAAAACTCTCTTGAAGCAACAGTATGAGAATTTCAGTGCAACAAGTGCAGAGTCTCTTGACTCTATTTTCAATAGGCTTCAGAAGATAGTCAGTAGGCTTGCTATCTTGGGTGTGATCATTGCCCAAGAAGATTTAAACTTAAAATTTTTAAGCAGCTTACCACCTGAGTGGAATACTCATGTAGTTGTTTGGATGAATAAGCCTGAGGTTGAGACTATGAGTATAGATGATTTGTACAACAATTTCAAAATTGTTGAACAAAAGGTAAAGAAAACTGTTGGTACATCTAGTGGTGTTAAAAACTTGGCCTTCATGACTGCACCAAGCTCTAGCAGTACCAATAATGCTAACATTGCTTCTTCACAAGTTAGTGCTGCTAGCCCTAGTGTTAATACTGTCAGTCCACAAGTTTGCACTACAAATATCAGTGATAATACTGTGTATGCTTTCATGGTTGAAAATCCGAATGGTTCTACTGTCAAGAGGATAAAGACGAATTAAAGAGATAAAGATTGTTTGGAGAACAAGAATGCGTGTGAAGATAAGTGTTGAGATATTTATGTACAAGATATACATAATGTATTTATTTAGAAGATTACGTTTATGTTTAGAAAAGATTGAGATATCTTAGAAATGTATTGTAAGCCGACTAGGACTCCTTAGTCTATAAAAGGAGGCTCTAGGGCATTAGTTGAGATGTCACAAAAACACGCAGACGTATCATTATCAGTTTTCATAGTTGTCAAAGTCGATTAAGAAAAGCTTCAAGGTTGTAAACCCTAGTACTAAGATAGAGTACTCGTATTATTATCTTTAATAATATTGAAGCGTTTTGTTATATCTTGTGTTCATTCATTCATACTTACTGTTTCATTGATTTTACTTCTAGAGTATTAAGGTGTAGATTCCGCATACACTTTAATATACATGCAAAGTTTCTACAACAAGTTATTTTGGATTTATCCAAGGTAATTTAACCTTAGACAACCTAAGGAATCGATCTAGGTTTAGGATCAACATTGGCTCCTCCCCTAAAGGTAACATATCTTTTATTAAATTCTTTGAAGTCTGAGAGATAGGACATGTTCCTTGTCATGTGCCTTGAGAATCCACTGTCAACATAGCCTTGATATTCTTTTTGTGGATGACCTTGCATATAAAAATAAGGAAATTAGTTTCCTTTGGGGACCCAATCCATCACTGACTTGGACCTGCCTCGTGCATCAACATAATTATGTCTCTTCAAAGTAATTGATGCACTATTAAGTTTGGTAGGTCTCCAAACCCAACATGGTGAGGCCTTAACAACATTAACCTGATTTACCCTAAAACTAGCTATAATACTACTGAATTTTAGCCTTGCCAGTATTAAATTCTTTTGAACCTTCGCAGTATAAATATTTCCCTTAGCAGTATTAACTTTTTGACTACTTTTTTTGTTAGTTAATGCTGTTCTTATTTGTTAGGGCCTCTTTATAGTTGATTGTGCTGGTTTAGAAAAACGTAACATTGGTCTAGCATTATAAACTATAGTTTTGGGATGAGCAGTATTAATAGGCCTAACAATATTAAGTGATCTTATGCAGTTTTCATTAAAACTGCTCTTGGAACTATGTTCCTGTGAGCACTAGGGTGAGCCTTTTTAGCAGAATAATTGTAATTCACCCTTGTATAATTATTCCCAAATACCACTCTTTCCCTTTAATGGTAATTGCAGTCAGCCTGCACATGGTCAAAACTTCCACAGACAAAACAAGCTTTATTATACATCACAAGTACAACTTCATAGACTGTTGGGACTTCTGATTATTCTTGTTTCTTTGTTTTCCCACTCCCCTAGGATTTTAGGTCCTATACATTTCAGCATACTTATGGTTTCCTACCTGGTTTTTCTTGTTGTTAGGTCTAACAAATTCTAATCTTAGAACTAGTAGGAAAAATTGTTTTCTTCTCTATTTCTCATATGACAACTAATCTAACCAATTAGGGCTTCAGGAAGTTCTCAAAACTCCATTAGAAATATCTTCACTAACACTCTTACTAGTCTTAGGTCCATAGCCTTCAAACTTAGGCTGTTGGAACTCCTCTAGACAGAGTGGACTATCAAGATTTGGGGTGAAAAATGACCCTGTAGGGAGGTGGAACAACATTATAGCTTACAAACCCCATACCCTTTCTACTTTTATTAGTTATCGGACTCCCTATTAATTTGTCTATACTCTTAGAAGCATTATCAAAATTTTCAATTTTAAGTTGATTGCTTTCTTTTTCTTGCTTAAGCTTTTCTAACTCACTTTTAAGCAGTGCTAATTTTCTGAGTCTTATATATGAGGTTATCTCTTTTAAAGATCAAGGCAAGTTGCTCACAAAAATATAACCTCATTATTTTTGTAAAAAGCACAAGTTGCTCTCTTCAGATGCTAACCCTCTTTATAAGAGCTAATAAACTCAGATTTGTTAAACTCTATTCTTAAATTATCAAGTTGAGTTTTAAGAGTTTCAAAGCTTTTTAGACAGGTTTTTGAACAAGTTTTGTCATTATGTACCTCAGAGTCTGAAAAATCCATAAGAAGCTTTGTTTTGTAGGGCTTCAATCTGCCTTATAGCTCCAGTCATTACAGCTCCTCATTAATAGCCAACAATGGCTTTGAAGGAAGTTTTCCACATTTACAGTTCCTGCTAGAGCTCAGTTGTCTTGATTCGTTATTGCTATCTGAGTTCTTAGGTTCTCTCTGATTCCTCATGCAAAGTGTCCCATCTTGTGGCAGTTAAAACACTCCACCTAGGACTTGTCATATCTAAGTATGTGTCACTGCTATGATAGTGAGTGATCATTTTACCAGTTTTCTAGAAAACTTTATGTCCTCATGCCAGTAATGCTAACTGTCATTCAAATCCATATACTTCTAAGTCTTCTTCGGGGTATTTGTTAAGGTATCATATACAAGTTAAGACCCGTTTGGTTGACTGGCAAAAATGCATAAACAGTTGTCATCACTTAAGTTAGCAGTACTAAACTTGTAGTACTAGCAAGTACTAATTGTGTGCTTAGAAGGGCTACTTGAAGTGTTAGCAGTACTAAACTCCGATAGCAGTATTAACTTCATTAGTACTGCTAGGGGGATGACCAAAACTTATTCTGAGTATTTGGCTTGAACTTGTGCTTGTTGTTCTATTAACCTCTTGTTCAACAATCTTGAAAATATTGTAGAGATCATTCTAAGCTTCATAGTCGTCTAGATCAGGTTTATTCTCTAGACCACTACATGAGTATTCCACTCAGAAGGCACAGACTCTTAAAAAAATTTCAAATTTAAGATTTCTTGTGAATATGTTCACCCAATGATGACAGCTCTATGACTTACAATCTTTCTAAAGTTTTCAAAAATAGAGTCTAGAGTCACTGTGATTTAGAGCACTAATGTTCTCTACATTTGCTTTAAAAGAGTCTTTTATGTAGTCTATCTTTGTAGATCATTTCCACCAAATCTTGTTTGTATAGCAGCAAACAAAGTCTTAGCATCCTTGTACTGATTAAATGTCATTAGATGTTTATTAGGAAGTGCCATCAGTAACATACTTCTTGCCTTCACATGATTCTTCTTTTGAACCTTTTCTTCAGTAGGTACAAGACCTGGTATTAGTGAAGTTGAGGTACCATCAGCATTTGTTGTTGTTTGAGCTGCTGGTTTGAATGAGTTTCCATTCTTTATGACATCCCATAGAGCATAGTCTTGTACTTGAAAGTATTGCTCAATCCTTAGCCTCCACATATCATATTAACCCTATTTAAGAATGGGCAACTTTGCAATAGTAGTGGTTTGAGCAGTTTCTAGTTCCATCTCTTCCTTGTGAATAAAGGGTTATTCTAGTTAGTTTTTTCTAGATCAAAGTTTCAGAACACAAGCTCTTATACCACTTGTTGATCCTAACTTAAGATCGATTCCTTAGCTTGTAAAGGTTAAGTTACTTTGGTTAGATCCAAAACAACTATGGTAGAAACTTTGTGAATACTAAAGAGTATGCGGAATCTACTCTTTAATACTTAAAAGAATATTAATAAAATAGTAAACTGTATGAAAAATAATATTACTGAAAAGCTCCAATATTATTATTATCAAAAATACGAGTACTCTGTATAGTACTAGGGTTTACAACCTTGAAGCTATATATCAAAAATATATATATATATAAAACTATAACCTAGGATCTCCTTTTATACACTAAGGAGTCCTTTACAAGATAACTACAAATCTTCTATATATCTAATCTTATACGTATCTTTCTAACTTTATAAGATATACACTGAATAAGTCAATACAAATCACTTGACACGTCTTTATCTCTTTAGCAGTCTTAATCTTCATTCAACAGTCTTAAGTTCTTCAGTAGTCTTAAGTTAGTACTGGCAGTACTAACTTACTCTAGCAGTACTAACTGGTTAGTACTGGCAGTTATAACTTGAGCAGTACTAAGTATGAATACTTTTAATTCCTAACATATTTGATTAGTGGCATGTGTTTAATTACACAGACCTTTTGCCTATAAAAACGTGCCTAAAATGACCAAAATATACCAAAAATACATTGTATTTGTGTGTTTTGTGATTTATGATTGTGCAGGTAACGGATATTCACTAAAGGACAAAAATCAAGTCAAAACGGACAAAACCAAGCACGAGAATGAAAAGAGCGTGAAAAGTCAAGTCAACCAGTCAAAAAGTCAAAGGCAAAAAGTCAAAGTCAACAAGTGAAAGATCAAAGCCGAGGACATGTGCATCTTATTTGGGCTAACCCGTTACCAAATAAATCCAAAACCCTTACCCGGCCCAAATATAAGCCCAAACCAACACTTAACAGCCCACACATAAGGCTGTTAAGTCTTTTACATCTGAGGTCCTTAGCCTTTGCACCGTTAGTCCTTAAGGACTAACAATGCAAACACTTCACAAAAACAGGGCAAACGCCCGTTAACCCTTTTATCCCAAAATCCACTTAACCCTTTTAACCCCTTTACCCCTTTACCTTTTACACAGCTATTCCTTAAGGACTAACATTATTAGTCCAAAGGGACCATCCATGTAACATAACCATACAAGCTGAGGGACCAAAAGTGTTAATTCAATAAACTTTTAACCCTGTTATCACCAAAACAACAATACAAACGAAAAACCATTTTTGGCGCCAAATTACTATTCATGTGTCTTCAACCTCTGGCCCCTGCAACACAAAACAAACCCATCACCATCCCAACTCAACCCCACATCACATGGGCCAAAAATCCACCTTGGCAATCCTAAGCTTTCCCATTCGTCCAAGGGATGAAGACAAAAATAAAGGGTTGAGATCAAAGAACTTGGAGAGCACACAAGACAGATGGCTGGGATGATTTTGGACTTCTCCTCACACAAGAAACACACTCTTGTTTCTCCTCACACAGAAAACACACTTCAAAGGGCAAGACTTGAAGTATTTTAGTATAAATAGGCTCATTGTAAGCCTTTAAAAGGCATCTAGTTTTACTTTTCAGTATATATTTAACTTTGTTTTTAACTTATTGTATTTTTCTTTAAGCTTTGTACTGTTTAATTCAAGTTAAATTTAAGTTTTTATGTTAAATCTGTTTTTAAGTTAATGTACTTTGTGTTTTAAAAACGTTTTATAAGCTCACAAAAGCTCTTTTTAACTCATACTTAAGCTGTTAACTTAAGCACTATAAGTTTTTCCATAACTTATTGTTTTTAAGTCCTTTTACTAAAAATCACAAAAAAAATCAAAGAATCTGTCAAAATTTCACTTGGAGCATGGTGTATAATGGATGGCCATGGGTTAGTGCTTATGTGGATAAGCTATAGGTTGGTTATAAGCTGAATTGAGTGCTTGAATCATTCACAAAAACTCTGGACCTTTGTAAGTTCTCAAAAGTCATTTTTAGCTTAAAAAGTTGAATCTGCTTATTGCTGGCTTACTATGCTTATTATTGCTTATCTCTGCTTTATATGTCTTATTATTGTGGTTTGATCATGTTTTAATGCTAGTTGTAGTTTAAATCTTGTTGTTTCAAGTTTTGGCAAAATCTGTCTTAAATAGCTTATAAAGTAGCATAGTTGTTAATCTTGTTATTCTGGCTTATTTAGTTGTTAAAAGTTGTTCATTAGGTTTGTATTAAGCTAAAAATTATCTGGTCTTTGAGGTTTTAGTGCTAAATCTTAAGTTATCAAGCTCAAAATCATGAATATAAGTTTAAAGGGGTGTTTGGCAAAGAACAATACTAACCATTGTTAGTACTGTTTTGACCCATTTGGGAGATTTGATTACTAATTTAGAGGCCTCTTAATCTATTTTAGGTATTAGTTTAAGTTTAAAAACAAGTTTTAAGGTTTTATGTAGGCATGTTATGAATCTGTGTTATTAAAAAGCTCTCATTGTGCTTATTTTAATTCTTGGCTTAGAAATCTTTTAAGTTCATGTTTTCATGTTTATTTTGCTCTCTTAAGTCATATTATCATCTGGTCTCAAAGGTTTATGGTCCATTTCATGTTATGCAAAAGTTTTGAAAAACCTGTCATACTTGTTCTTCATTTTCAGTCCCAAAACACCCTTTTTGATTCATAGATTTGAACTAGTAAATGGAACCTTATGGACTTGAGCTTCTGAATATAAGCTCATTGGGAGCTTAACTTCATCTGTTTGGGCTTGTTTAACATTTCCAAATTCATTAAGTAGGTTTAAATTAGGTTCAAAGTTTGCTAAAAACTGAAAAAAGCTGTTAAACCCTCTGTGACAGTTTTGCTTAATCTTTGGATTTCTTGATGTTTATGTGTTTAAGCTCATGTTTTTAGTGTTGAATCTTGTAGTGTAATAGTTAATCTTGTTAGGTTTTGATTTGTAGCTTCTGAAAGTAGCTTCTTTTAGCTTATTTAACTTAGGATTAGAGCTTATTTAGGCTTATGAGCATTTGTGGTTTAGAATCTAAGTTTAAAAGCCTCTTAGGAAATTATGTCCTTTAAGCTTAGTTTAGCTTATTTTTCTTTGCTTAATTTTGTTCATAAGTGCTTAATAGGTGTAGTTTAGTATCTGTGTTAGCTTATTTTTCTTTTTCATTAGCTTGTTAAGTCTAAAAAATGCAAACAGTCAGCCGTTTTTGCCCTTAGTTTAAAAAAGCATTCTGTTAGCTTTTATAGCTTATTTCTGTGCTTATTTTAAGTTTTTATAAAAAGTCACATTTTTAAAGTTGCTTATTTTCAGGTATTAAAGCTTTTTCATAAAAAAATTTGCAAAAAAAAATATGTTAGGAGTTGAGGGAAATCAGGAGTGAGCAAGACTCAAACCCCTGACCTCAACCTCACCTCTACCAACATATTTAACACAACACACACAACCAACAGCGCTTGGCGTCTTTTCTCGTTATTGTCTTTGCACACATTATAGTTTACACCTTCTTTGGCCTTTTATGCCCTAAGCTAATTTTCGGATTTTTACAACTTTTTAGATAAGCTGTTAACCTCATTTTATTTTTCATAGAACCTGCTCACTTTTAGCTACTTTTTGTAATTTTTTTAGATTTTTTATAAATAAATTATTATTTTTAATATTTAATTTAGATAAAAACCGTTTTTAATTCATAAAAAATAAAATAAAAGTCAAAAAATTATAATTTTTTTTAATTCATTTAGGATTGTTAAAAATTAATTTTGCTTTCGTAGGGTTAAATTTGAAGAATTTGGTTTTTTAAAGAACGGGATTTGGTCCCGTTATTATTTTTCTTCGTTTTTTACTTTAATTGCTTACGTTTTCGGTTGACTTTTCTTTGTTCTTGCATTTTAGTCACTTAGGATTTATAAAAAGTTAAAAAATCATTTTAGGATTAAACTTTGATAAATTAGGTTTTAAGTCAGTTTTTTAGGATTCCCGTTATCATTCTTAGTGATTTAGCTTTAATTACTTTCGTTTTTAGATTGCCTTACTTGTTTTTCCCGTAGAATTAGAAAAATCAATCAAAATCTTTGTTATTCAAACATCAAATATCAAACCGACTCTCGATTTTCCATTGCATTCCTCGTACCGAAGAATGACCCGGGTCCGATTTTGAACTTTATTGATTTTAAAGCGAAAAATCGATACTTCCGGATATATATATTGTATTTGTGAACTTTTTGACTTGTTGCCTTGGTTAAGGGTGATTTGTTGAAGGTTTACCTAGTATTATATATATATATATATATATATATATATATATACTTGACAACGAATCAAATTTTTGGCGCCGCTGCCGGGGAGGAGTGTATACGATTGTCGTTTCAACGTTTGACAATTAGTGCTTTGAAGATCCTTCCTTGTGAAGTTATTTTCTTTATTAAAAATATAAAAATACAAAAATATTTTTCATTTCTTTTTATTTAAGATAAAGAAAAAATCAAAAAAAAAATATAAAAACATTGTCCTTAATAAATAATAAAAATCATCATTAATATAATGCTCTCAACTTGAGCATTATCATAATAAGTTCCCAAACAAAAGATGGGTATAAGGAGGGTTGTTCCGAGGAACTACGACCCTAAAGGAGAAGGTTTTTAATAGCTTCGCGCTTTCCCGCTCCTCCGCTCCTTTGTGCATTTTTCTTTTAGAGAGCTACCGTGAAGCAAATTGATTATTGGTTTAAGTTATTCGGTCTCATTTTCTCTATTAAAATAAATTGTGAATCAATTGTTGAAAAACCAAAAAAAATTAATTAGTATAATTTCTCTTTTTATATTTCTTTTAGTGCATGGAACTCGATCATCTAACGAGGAATTTTTCCTCTCTTCAAAAGATCCCGAACGTTCAATTCAAAGAAGAACTCGCATTTATCCTAATTCTTTGAACAATTATGAAGAAATCAATATGGACGCTAACGGAAACGGTGATGACGGACTACCTCTTGCGAGAGGTGGTTTACCAGTCCCCGACCTCCGAACGATGGAGGAGCTGTGCCAGCCGACTTTGAATGGTCGAGGCGGACCGATCGCCCCGATCAACATTCAGGCATCTAATTTTAGACTCAAGAATGACATGGTTCAACAAGTTTAAAATTCTTGCCAATTTCACGGACTACCAGGTGACGATGCGAACAAGCATCTTGACAAATTTTTGCATGTCACCCAAAGTATCAAAGTGAATGGGGTCATCGATGAAGCCCTTTGTCTATATCTCTTTCCTCACTCCTTGACACATCATGCCACCGCTTGGTTTGTCGTTTTGCAAGGAAATCTATCATCCAATTTGAGCAAATGGCTATAATGTGTCTCGAAAATACTTTCCACCCTTATGGTGACGAATTTTTAGTGATGAAATGAAATCACCAATTTCCGTCAAGTCCGTATAGTCGTTATTCGAACAGATATGGGAACATTATAAGCTTAGCTCTCTTCTTTTCGATTTGATTCGTTGTCCTAATCACAACATGTTACCCGTCACTCAAATAGATACCTTCTATAAACGGGTTAACTTTAAGACCCCATTTCATGAATTACAATCATTGCTGCTGCCGGCGGGAATTTTTATGAAAAGTATAAGCGACCCGAAGAAGTGTTATGATCCAATCGAAAATATGAGCCGCTCCACATGATTGGATACTTACGCTCAAAGGGTGAGTATCTAGTTCTATACTTCTTTTCCGATCCAGGAAAAGAAATTGTTGACTTAGGATGAAAAGGGCGGAAATTACCAAAAAATCTAATGAAAATGTTTCAAACAAACCAACAAGTGAAAGCAGTTACTCCTAGCTGTGAGACTTGTGGTGGTCCTCATGCTTACAATGATTGTCCAGCCACCGTTGGCCAAACTCAGAACGTATATGCTGCGGGAGCCTACAATCAAGGTGGTAATTCTTACCAACCTCAAGGTAACCGTAATCTGCTTAGCTATCGTTCGGACAATTATCTCGGACCACCAGGGTTTAATCAGAATCAAAACCGAAGCAATCAAAATCAAAACTACCAAAACAGGAATCAAGGAACCAATCATAATCAGGGGAATAACCAAGGAAGAAACCAATTCTTAAGGAAGCTATAGTCATTGTTCAACACGGCCTTTAGCTTATCAAGCACCGGCTCATCAAGCCTCGGGTTACAAGCTTCGGTTCATCAAGCCCGGAGGATTCCTTCAACCACAAGTTGATGACTACTATTGAGTTTAAAACTACATGAAGGCAATTGATGCCTTTTGAAAAACATGCAAAACGAATGTGAACCTCTTGAAAATACCATATTGAGTTAAGGAATATGTTTGGTCAAATTCATGTAAAATGATACCGATTCATTCCTCAGGTATCAGATAAACTCCTAGTAATACCATTACTAACCTGAGGGAGATTTGAAAGGTATCTCACCCGGATGTGGTGTTGCTTATAAGGGACCTCTCGATTCCTTACTACTATCTTCTTCTCCTAAAGATTAAGTGGAACTGTGAAACCGAGGTGACAAAGAACACGGTACCTCCTACTAATAGCGAAAGTACCAAAGACGTCCAACCTTCGGTTGTCCAAATTGAAACTCAAGTACCAAATTCTGAGCCCGTTGTTGCTCCTGTTGTTGAGCCCAGTTTGAAGTCCCGTTAGTGCTACGAAGGCTCCTAACCCGAAAACCGTCAATTTCCATATCCGTCTAGACTTAATGATCAAAAAGCTCCGCGAAAAGCTAACAAACAAAATGGAGGAGAAATTTTTCAATTCTTCAAGATTTGCATTTCGACTATTAGCTTCGCGGTTATGCTTCTCATTCTCATGCCCAATTTGCTCAACAATTAGAGTTTGTTAGCAATAAAGAAAATTGTTTGAATTCGCAATAACTCGTTGATTGAGCATTTGCTCGGCGGTTTTCTCCGCAAAAAGTTACCCGAAAAAACTTGGAGACCCCGACAAGTTTTCTCATCCGTAGCGGATTTTCACGGAATGGATGTATGCTTAGCTTGGCAATCTAGGCGCTGCACTTAACCTCTTGCCCTTTCCAGTGTGGGAAAAAGCTTTTTCCCTTTTTTTTCCCGAACTTACTCCTACTTGTATGACTCTCGAACTTGCAGACCGGTCAATTTCTCGACCAATCGGTGTCGCCGAAGATGTCTTCATAAAAGTGGGAAAGTTCCATTTCCCGGTCGACTTTGTAGTCGTTGGCTTTGATGCCGATCCCCGAGTTCCTCTAATTCTTGGGAGATCCTTTTTGGAAATCGAACGTGCTTTGATTGATGTTTATGCGGGAGAATTAACTCTTCGTGTTGGCAATAAAGCCGTAACATTCAATCTTGATCAAACTTCGAGATACTCCTCTAATTATGATGATATATCGGTTAACCGAATCGACGTCATTGACGTTGCTTGTGAGGAGTATTCTCAAGAAGTTTTTTGGATTTTCCATGAGTCGCAATTCCCACTCAACTTTCGGATCGATTGTTTCTAACCTCTTCTCACTCTCTTAATTCCTTCGGGATGATAGAGATTTCTTCTTGAGAACTTGATGCTTTCCTAGTATTGAAGATGAGCAATTTCACCCGAAATTGATTGACTCTTACTATGATTCGGATGGGGAACATTCTTCTTCTTGAAAAATTTCTTATGATGATCATCATCCACCACTCTCCTCCACAAGAACTTAGTTGGTTGAACCTAAAAAATCCCATCATAATTGCTAAAGACTTGAGTGTCGAGGAAAAAGCCGCTCTCATAAAGGTTTTGAAGTCACACAAGCGAGCCATCGCTTGGAAACTCTCCGACATTAAGGGTATTAACCCGGAATTTTGTACTCACAAGATTCTTATGGAAGAGGACTACAAACCGGCGGTCCAACACCAAAGAAGGGTCAATCCTAAAATCCACGAGGTAATAAAAAAGGAGGTTCTTAAACTCCTTGATGCAGGATTAATTTACCCTATCTCGGACAGTCCTTGGGTAAGCCCCGTGCATTGTGTACCGAAAAAGGGTGGCTTTACCGTTGTTGAAAATGATGAAAATGAGTTAATCCCTACTCGATTGGTTACGGGATGGCGTGTATGCATTGACTACCGAAAGTTAAATGACGCCACCCGTAAAGACCACTTTCCATTGCCCTTTATGGACCAAATGCTTGAGAGACTAGCGGGAAATGAATACTATTGTTTTCTCGACGGTTTCTCGGGTTACTTTCAAATTCCCATCGACCCTCAAGATCAGGAAAAAACCACATTCACGTGTCCCTATGGAACGTTCGCCTATCGTCGCATGCCTTTCGGCTTATGCAATGCACCGGGCACGTTCCAAAGGTGTATGATGGCTATTTTTCATGATATGATCAAAAAAACGATGGAAGTCTTTATGGACGACTTCTCGGTCTTTGGGAATTCATTCGGAACTTGCCTCTCCCATTTGGACAAGATGCTTAAACGGTGTGAAGACACCAATCTTTGTCTAAATTGGGAAAAGAGTCACTTTATGGTCAAAGAAGGAATTGTCCTTGGCCATAAGATTTCCAAGAACGGGATTGAGGTTGATAAGGCTAAAGTTGATGTTATTGCTAAGCTACCTCATCCCACCACCGTCAAAGGAATTCGGAGTTTTCTTGGTCACGCCGGGTTTTATCATAGATTTATTCAAGATTTCTCAAAAATAGCCCTGTCGATAACCCGTCTTCTTGAAAAAGATACTCTGTTCTTCTTCTCCAAAGAGTGTATTGAAGACTTTCAAACACTTAAGAAAAAATTGACCGAAGCACCAATATTAGTTGCCCCGATTGGGACCTACCTTTTGAGCTCATGTGTGACGCGAGTGATTTTGCAATAGGTGCAGTCTTGGGGCAACAAAAAATAAAACATTTTCAGCCTATACACTATGCAAGCAAAACTATGACCGATGCTCAAGCTCATTATACCACGACGGAGAAAGAATTACTTGCCGTGGTGTATGCTTTCGAGAAATTCCGATCCTATTTAGTCTTGTCAAAAAGCATAGTGTATACGGATCACTCGGCCCTAAAATATCTTTTTGCAAAACAAGATGCAAAGCCGAGATTGCTCCGGTGGGTTCTCCTCCTTCAAGAATTTGATATCATAATCCGTGATAAAAAAGGAACCGAGAACCTCGCCGCCGACCATTTGTCCCGATTAGAGAATCCTCACCAAAGTGTGCTCGATAAAAAGGAAATAAATGAAACATTTCCTCTCGAAACACTTAGTATGGTATCTTTTCGTGGTGATTCTAGTACCTCATGGTTTGCTGATTTTGCAAATTACCATGCGGTGAACTTTGTTGTGAAAGGGATGTCGTCCCAACAAAAGAACAAATTCTTCAAGGACGTGAAGCATTACTTTTGGGACGACCCCTTTTTGTTTAAAATCTGTGCAAATCAAGTCATCCGGCGGTGTGTTCACGACCAAGAAGCCGTTGATATTCTTAAGGCTTGCCAAAATGGACCCACCAGGGGACATCATGGCCCGAACTACACCGCCAAAAAGGTGTTTGACTCTGGTTTTTATTGGCCCACAATTTATCGTGATGCCCATGAATTAGTCAAATCATGTAACTCTTGTCAACGTCACGGGAAAATCTCACAAAAAATGAAATGCCCTAAAATGCCATCCAAGTTTGCGAGATTTTCGACGTATGGGGCATCGATTTTATAAGACCGTTCCCGTCTTCACGAGGGAACAAGTACATACTCGTGGCGGTCGATTACTTATCGAATTGGGTTGAAGCGAAAGCGCTCCCCACCAGCGACGCCCGAGTTGTTGTTAAAATTTTAAAATCTCTCTTTGCTCAGTTTGGAACTCCCCGCGCTATCATTAGTGATCGCGGTATGCACTTTTGCAATGACCAATTCGCAAAAGTCATGCTTAAGTACGGTGTTACTCACCGTCTTTCTACCGCATATCACCCCCAAACAAGCGGACAAGTGGAAGTCTCTAACCGTGGTTTAAAAAGAATCTTGGAAAGGACCATAGGTGAGAACCGTGTCTCTTGGTCAGATAAATTAGATGACGCATTATGGGCCTTCCGTACCGCTTTTAAAACACCCATCAGGTGTACTCCTTACAAGCTCGTGTACGGAAAGGCATGTCATCTACCGATCGAGCTCGAGCACAAAGCTTATTGGGTCTTGAAGCATGCAAACTTTGACCTTAAGTCCGCGGGTGATCACCGGAAAGTTTAACTCAATGAATTAAATGAACTTCGTGATCAAGCCTATGAGAACTCTTTGATCTACAAAGAAAAAGACAAAGAAGATCACGACACCAAACTGCAAGAACCATGTTTTCAACGTTGGTGACCGAGTCCTCTTTTAATTCCGATTGAAGATAGTTCTCTCTCGGGCAAGCATAAGACTTCGCTGGTCTGGACCTTTCACCGTTGCCTAAGTTTTCCCTTATGGCACCGTCGAGTTATCTCAAACCGACGGGCCAAATTTCAAGGTGAACGGTCATAGACTCAAGCACTACTTTGAGGGAGATACAACCGAGGTTTTCCCCGAATCTCTAAAAAACTTCCCCAATGACCAATGAATCCGGAGGACATGTCAAGCTTAGTGGATCCTAAAACATAGCGCTACGTGGGTGGCAACCCAAGGCTCAAACCTATGAAAATAATAGTAATGAATAAGTGTGTTGTGGGGAGGTTCGCCTCTTCCATTCTCGTTTGCTTGTGTTTTGTGTTATTGTCCAGTATTGCCCAGATTTAGAAGCCTCTCGTGCTCGTGGTTTTTTCCTTTGATCACTCGAGCTTCACATCCTCACTTCATTTTTTGGGGGAATCCAATATCCTAATCTAATCGACTAACGTTTATCTTTAAGCATACTTAATAAACGGCTTAGGATTTACGTAGAGACCCTTCTTAAAACATTGAGGACAATGTTTAACTCTAGTATGGAGGGGATCTATCGATTTGATTATACATGTAGCCGTTGTTTTCATGTAATCTCGTTTTTACCACCAAAATACCAAAAAAAAAATGAAAATTTTTTTAAAAAAATCACAAATAAAATAAATGTTTTTGTCATAATTTTGACATTTCCTGCTGGGTATAAATAAGAATAAATTTTGACTTGATTGAGCGGTTGAGCTTCTAGCTTGTTCCTTATAACTTTTAGACTAACATTCGCGCATCTTGCAAGAACAACAATAATAATTAATAATGAGTTGGATGCTAAAAAGGATTATTAGAAATCTTACATTACAAGCTCATAAGTGTAGTTTGTGGCTTTTTCTCCCATAAGCTCCTAACCGGACTAATAATACGTGCTATTTTTGAAAATTAAACTAAAATCAACAATTTTTGAAATGTAGTCAATAACATTTTTGTCTTAGTTCAAATTTATACTTAAATTTTCTAAAAAGAAATTTTCTCTATATCGTGGTATAAAGTTTAATGAAAAAAAATGATGAATAAAGTAATAATATAAACTGTGGGCTGATAAAAGTTTACTGCCTCTTGCCGGCTCACTACCGATGTGGCAGTCTTCAAAAGAAAGCCCATAGTAAGAATCTTAATCTGAGACTGATAAAAGTTAGCTGCATCTTGCCGGCTCACAACCGATGTTGCAGCCTTCAAAAAGGTCAAGGATTTCAATTGTATCATGGTTATATTAATATTAAGTGCAATAAACGTGAATTAATAAATATAGGGAAAATCTCTTTTTCTTAAATTAAAATATGCTTTCGAACTAAGACTATTTCATTTTAAGTTGTGATTTTATGTATATACGAGAAACCTAAGAGTTTTGAAACCGAAGGTCCGTGAGTCCCGATACTAGTCTCTGTGGGGTGTCAAAAGCTTGTCACATAGACCGGCAAGGTTTGGGAATGTGCACGAACGAAAGGCGCTACATGGTATATCTCGCTTATCAAACACAATTATTCTCGGGTGAAACGTGAAGCATAGAAATTTTGCAAAACGTTGATCCATGGTTGAAATTCGAAATGGCACATTCACCTAATATAATAATTGTCGGGAGTGAAAAGTTCACAAGTTATAAATATGAGTAGTGTTAGCATCTTAACTTATATTTAACGGTGATTTCGTTTTGTGCTTGGTTTAGAACAAGTGAAAAGTCGGGAACGATGAATTTATCCTTTTTGGGGCATTTTAGGATTGAAATGCTTCTTGTTCTATGATCCCTAAAAGTTGTGAAAATAACGAAAGTCAAACATGTTAGTTAGTTCATAAAAACAGAAAAGTCCAAAAAAAATTAAGAAAAATGTAAAATACAAAATATGTTGGAATAAGTGTGATGTAATAAAAATGGTAAAAAACTGCTTTTTAAGCTATTGAATTCTTAATTCCCCTTAGATGACACTTAGTCTAACTTTTTCGAGGTAATTAGTCGAGGGGGATTAAGATTCTTGGTTTTCTTAAGTATTTACTTATGGTATTGCAAGAGGACACGACAATATCTTATATGGGGATTTTTGGTTAAGTGCATATTCACAACCTTTTACCTAAAAAAATGTGCCTAAAAGACTAAAAAATATACAAAGAAACATTGTATTTGTGTGTTTGCATTTATATAGTGCAGTATACGGATATCAAAGAAAAGACATAAACGAAGCAAAAAACGACAAAACAGCACTAAAATGAAAAAGAGTACATAAATAGTCAAGTCAACCATCAAAGTCAACCAAGTCAAAAGTCAACACGTCAAAGACGAAGCAATTCGAAGAAATACTTAAATGGACCAACCCCGCACCCAACTAAATGGACCGATTCACCATAAAGTATTTATGTACAGGACTTAAAAGACTAAAAGTCTATAAAAGCCCAAAACCATATAACTTGGCCCCATTTCCGCTTTTAAACCAACCGTTAAGACCACAACAACTTAACTGTTAAATCTGTTAGTCCTCAAAAGGACTGTCCTTGCAACATAGCTATACACCTTCGGGTGGTATTTCTGCCAACTCCCTATACCATCAACACCACAAGGACCACCCATGAAATAAAACCATACAAGTTGAGGGGCCAAAAGTGTTAACTCCCCAAACCTTTACCATGTTTATACCAAAACAGAGAAATAAACACAAAACCCTTCTCTTGCCAAATACTATTCCTTGTGTCATCACCCCTGAACCCCTGCAACCCTACGACAAAAAACCATCCATAATTAAAACCCCACAAGCATCTGCATACCCCCAATCGCAACCCACTAACAACAAATACCTGAAACCCCTCTCCTTAACCCAACATTCCATGGGCCAATAGCTATGTTGGCAATCCCACACAACCTCATTGGGCGATGAACAGGACACAAAATCAAGGGATGAGATTAATCACCTTAGGCTCCAAGGTGATTCAAGGGCTAAGATTAATTCGAGAAAGCACAAAAAGGGTTTTTCAAGACTTTTCCCCTCCTCCAAAAGAAGCACAAGTAAGAAGAAGACAAAGATTGAAGACAAGTCTAAAACCTAGACTCGAATTATATATATAGGACTCATTGTAAGCCTTTGAGAGGCATCTAGTTCTTAGTTTTCAGCTTATATTAGTTTAGTATAGCTTGTTTTTAATTAAAGTCTTGTACTCTTTTTTTACAATTAATGAAATTTAAAATTTTCTAGCTTAATCTGTTTATCAATTGCTTGTTTCATAGTTGTTAAAAGGTTTTTGCAAAGCTTTTATAAGCTCTTATTACTCTCACTTAAGTTGTTACTTATTCACTATAAGCTTTTTAATAGCTTATAGTGATTAAGGTCTCCAAAAATCACAAAAAAAATTATCAAACTGTCAATTTCATGGAGCATGGTAAATTGTTGATGGTCATGGGTTTAGAGCTTCATGGGAAGCATATAGGATGTGTTTGAGCTTATCTTTTCAGCCTGCATAAGCTTTGGACCTTTGTAAGCTTCATTCTCTATTTTTACTCAAACTGCTTATTTGCTTATTTCTGGATTATTGTGCTTATTATCTGTTTGTATCTGCTTATATTAGCTTATTAATCATGTTTAGTGCTATTGTTGCTTAGTTTGTAGTTTGAATGTCATTTGTGCAAATTCTAGCTCAAATCTGTCTTAAATATTAAATCTGATTTTATAAGCTATAAATGGTTTAATCTGTTTTATAAATGTTTTTGGTGATAACAGTTCTAACCCATGGTAGAACTGTTTTGACCTATTTTGGACTAATTGCCCACTTTGATCCATGAAAAAAAATCCATTCTAGAGCCTTCGGATCCTGTTTTGGTTCGTTAGGTTTAAGTGGAATTGTGATTTTAGGTTTTTAAGAACAAAAGAGATTTGAACTGTGAACTCTAGCTCATTAAAATCATTTTTGGTATGAATTAGAATCTTTTAAACCAGGGGTTTTTAAGAGTTTTTTTTTTGCGATTTGTTCAAGTATTAAAACTGGTTAGAAACAATCCTTAGGATCTGCAAGTTTGTTTGGTTTTTCAATACTGTCAAATTTCTACATTGTTATTGTCTGTGTGAAACTGCTTTTTCAATTAGCTTTTTCATGGCTCATTTGATTTTCAAAATGTTTTCTCTTTGCTGCTTATTGTAGCTTGCTGGACAAGCTTTTCAGTGGTATAAGCCACTTAGCCATAAGGATCCACTAGCTAGTTTAAAAATAAGCTAGAAAGTGTATACTTAGGCTGTTTGGCTAATTGTTTTGGCCATTTAGCGTATTGGCTTTTTAGTGCTTTTTTGGTTGTTTCCTTTGCTTATACTTGTTCCTATTTCCTTATTAGGTATAGTTTATCAGATGCATTAGCTTACCTTTTTCTGTTTCCATGTGCTTATTTGTCTAAAAAAGCTTAACAGTTTAAAACCATTTAGTCTTAGTATTAAAAAATCCAATCTGTCATTTTCTTTTACTTATTCGGGCTCAATCATTTTTAAGTTTTAAAATTTTTGTCTTCACAAAAGTTGTTGGTTTACAGCTTATTTATAAGTTGTGTAAAAAAGTTTTTTAAACAAAAGCAAAAAGGGAAGGTGGAAGTCCAAGGTGAGCAAAGCTCGAACCTTGGACTCTAGCAACCCTCAACCTTTCACACCAAACACTCAAACCATCTGCCCTTGGGACTTCTTCGGTAATCCCTTGCACAATTTATTATTTATCAGAACATTTTCATTACCTTTTTCCTATTAATAAGAATTAATATTTAGGGTGTTTTCCGTAGCTGAAGTGGGAGAGGGTAGATGAAGTGGTTGCTTAAGCCACTTATTTTTCCTAGGCTCTTCATAAAGCATTTTAGGACTTTTATAAGCAAATTTTTTAGATTTTTCCTTGGTTGTTTAATAATTTTTATCATTTTTCTTTTTTGAAATTTTTAGAAAGTCATTTAAAAATAGCAAATTAATTCAGAAAATTACAAAAAAATAGTTTTTAGTTTTAGAAATAATATTTTGAGGTTTACAAAGTTTAAAATCAGTTTCATCATTTTTAGATTTTAATTGATTTTAGCTTTTTAATTTAGATTTTAGAAATTAGTTTTAAATTAAAAAATTAGTTAAAAAAATGTTGTCTTAGTTATTATCAAATTTTAGACGTTATCTAAAGGTAGAAATCATTGTTGAAATTTTTCTGAGGTATTAATTTTGTCATTTTCTAAATTTAAATAGACATAAATAGATTTTTATTCATAAAAACATATAAAAGTCAAAAAAATATAACCTCTTTAGAAAAATTTTACTTTTATCATTTTAAAGGTTTAGAAACTAAATTTTCATTTTTTTAATGTTAATTTGGAGTATTTTTGATAATTTACACAACGCTAGTTTTAGGGATTCCCGTCTACTTGAATTTTATGCTGTTTGTTAATTTAGAATGCTTAATATGCTTTTCCCGTAGACTTAAGAAACAAAATCATCCAAAATCTTGTCATTCAAATATCAAACCGACTGTCGACTTTCCATTGCATTCCTTGTTGGGGAAAAACGACCCGGGAATATCATATACTACTCGGATTTTATTGATTTTCTTTCTTTAAACCTTTTCAAGGGATACTTGATTTGGTTTGGGTTAATATAAGTAGTATTATTATTTATATGTAACTAAAGCAAGAAGTCAGATACACTCTGAAACAATACAGGGATCAAGTTTGAAGTTATCAAGGCATGTTGAACAAAGCTTTCAAACGATTTAAACACTTTAGATGACTACAAAAACAAGTTGCAAGGAAAGAAAGCTCAAATAGAAAAGAACGAAGCAGAGATGAATAGAATAAACGCCAGTTCAACAACAAAAGAGCGGTACATATCTAGAACAGGAAAGTAGGCCAAGAAGTAAAAGATAGATGTGAATCAGAAGAAGCTGAGATGAAAAAGCATATGGAGATTGTTCTTGATGAAGAAGAAATAACAATTGATGCTATACCTCTAGCTACTAAACCTCTAATCATAGTTGAATGGAAAATCATCAAAGAAGGAAAGATGGGACACTATTCAATCAGATAAGAAGCTAATGGGAATTTCAAAGGTAATCATATATGATTCGGAATCTTGCATACTATCGACAGTGAAGACTTAGAAACACATCTGGCAAGTTGGTTAAAGCTAAGACTTGGGACTACTAAGGCCAATGAGGCATATAAAAGATTGTTATATGGGAATCGAAAGTAAAGTTTGAACCTGATTTAGAAAGTGAAAATAAGGAGATCTACAAGGTTATAAAGAACAGTTAAGGAAGCTAATCTCTTCAGTGGAGTGCATTTTGTGAGATTTCAATAACTTGCATATCAATATGCTGGTAGCGAAAACGTACCTCTACACCTGCCATACAATCACAAAGATGCTCAACAAGAAGCTTCAAACTGACTATTGGAATAAGATGTGTTATCAACTCCTAAAGCTCATGACAAAGCAGGTCAAGAAGAAATAAAGTGTTTTAATGCTTCCTCCTGGTGATGGTGAAGACTTTTAATGAAACTTGAAGATTCAGAAGATGAACATCAAGTTTAGAGGAGGATTGTTGGGATTAAAAGCCTTTTGATGCTGCTTGGAGTTAATACTACTAAGGTTAAAGTTACTACTGTCAAGCATAACTTAGTGCTGTTAGTAATCTTAGAAGAAATTCTACTAACTTAGTACTGCTAGTATATGTTAGTACTGCTAGTGTAACTTAGTACTGCCAGTAAAGAATAAAGAAAAAATATTCTAAGTAGTTACTACTGCTTGTACACAGTTAATGCTGCTGGTACAAAAAGTTAATGCTGCTGGTATGTAAGTTACAACTGCTGAAAGATTACAACTGCTTGAAGAGTTTCTACTGTCAGAAGGATAAATATGAAGATTGCTTATCAAGATTACTTACGGGATAAGTATGAGATATTATTGTTAAAAGATAATGTATAAGTTATTGTTTAGAAATCATGATAACTTAGGATATATTGTAAGCATGTAGCTCCTTATGTAAAAAAGGATGTCCTAGGCATGTAGTATATATACTCTTTATACATTCGTAATATGGATTCAAGGTTGTAAACCCAAGTACTACACAGAGTACTCGAATTATGTAGGATAATAATATTGAAGCTTTTTAGACTAACATCAATGTCATAACAATTCACTGTTTCAATAATAATCTTCCTAAGTATTAAAGAGTAGCTTCGCATACTCTTTAGTAATTTACAAAGTTTCAACCATATTGTTTTAGATTATCCAAATAACTTAAGCCTTTACAAGCTAAATAATAGATCTTAAGTTGGGATCAACATATGCCACAGAAGAGGGTATTGAATTTCGAGTAATCAATTGCCTAGTGCTCTCTTGGAAGCTTTTATATTGTTCATCGCATACCTCACACCAATTCTTTTCCTAATTATCAGATGGACGGAAAATGGCATTATCTTAAATGGTCCACTAAGGAGGAGGTTTATGTTGCACAACCAGATGGGTTTCGTTGAACCTGATCAAACCAAAAACATTTACCGTCTAATGAAAAGCTCAATATGTATTGAAGCAAGCTCCTAGAGCCTGGTATGATGAACTCTCCACAAATTTCCTGATGTCTAAAGGATTTACTAAAGGTACAATTGACCCTACTTTATTCATGATAAGATACGGGGAGGACATTCTACTTGTGCAAATTTAAGTCAATGACATTATTTTCGGGACTTACAAACCCCAAATTTTTACTAAATGAATGAAAAATTAATGCATATAGAATTGGAATCCTTAATTGGGAAATGAAATTCTTTTAGACTTCAAATCCAGTAATTCCCCACGAGGGTATCTTTATCAATCAGAAAAGTACTCTGTAGAGAATACTTAAAAACATGGTATGAAAAAGGTGAATGCCTTGGACAAGGCACCAATGGCTACAAAACCTAAACTTGATGCAGACTTGAGTGGAAAACTCAAAGACCAAACAGACTATCATAGTAAAATCGGGTGACTCATGTATCTAACATCTAGTAGACCAACATAGTGCAAGCAGTATGCTAATGTCACGTTATCAAGTCAAGACCAGACTGAAAAACACCTCAAAGAGTGTTTAAAAGGATCTTTGCCATACTTAAGGTGTACCATAACATAAGACTCTGGTATTCGAAGGAATTAATGGCTTTGACCTATACATCTTTTTCAGATGCCTGACCAGCTGGATTGTCTTGATATGGCGCAAAAGCACTACTGGAGTAACAAAGTTCCTAGGTGATAAAATTAGTCACTATATGTCAAAGAACAGGATCTATATGCTCTGCAAATTTCATCAGCTAAAGCTAAACGTGGCATTATATCAAGTTGTTGCACAAGTAATGTGATGTAAACACTTAAGGATTATGGCTTCAACTACAACAAAATACCGTTGTATTACGACTCTCAGTCAGCAATAGCAATCTCATGCAACCTCGTACAACACTCCCATTCCAAGCACATCCAAACTCGATAACATCTCATCAGGAACAGGTTGCAAATGGTATAAATTGAATTGTATTTGTTTTAGAAATGAATACCAATTAGCGATATGTTTTACTAAAGCCTTACCCGAAGATAAGTGATTCAGTATCATTGTCTGACCGAGATTGGTATGAGATGTTTGACTCCAGTAGAACTGGTGGTTCTGGCAAATGAATCTGCTTGATATATTCATCAAAACATCGACTTGTAAAAATATTTAAATAAAAAGCAAAATACAAAAATATAAAACCTATAAAAACAAATACAAAAATATAAAAATTTCAAAAGAAAAATACGCAAATTCAAAAATCAAAAAAAAATTTCAAAAGAATCTTCTCGACATGTCTCTTGGAATCGATAACATTTACGTACCTAGAAAATGTTGATTAATATTGACACGGGTGTGTAAATAAAGTTCGAGCAAGAGTTTCAAATGCTTTCAAAACATGTCATTTCTAATTTTCATAATTGACTTTAATCGCTCCTAGATTGTCAGACTCGGCACCTCAAAGAAAGTAAAGTATATCTTCAATGTAACTTAATTTAAGCAATCGAGAAAGCAATTTTCCGACTAAAGCATTATTATACAAGTCATTCTTTTTTCCCCCAACTTAAGATTAATTCCTTATCTTGTAAAGGTTAAGTTACTTTGGATAAATCCAAAAAAACTATGGTAGAAACTTTGTGAATACTAAAGAGTATGCGGAATCTACTCTTTAATACTTAAAAGAATAAAAATAAAAAAACAGTAAACTTATGAACAAAGATATTACTGAAAATCCAATAATTATTAGTTTATCAATAATACGAGTACTCGAAATGTATACTAAAGGGTTTTTAACCTTAAAAGCTAAAAATCAAAAATGTATATCTAACACCATAACCTAAGATCTCCTTTTATACACTAAGGAGTCCTTTACAAGATAACTACAAATCTTCTATAATTCTAATCTTATACGTATCTTTCTGACTATATAGAATATACATCGAATAATTAATACAGATTCTCTGACATGTCTTACACATAGCCAGTCTAATCTTCATCTAGCAGTCTCCGTCCTTCAGCAGTCGATAAAATAGTACTGACTTCTGGCAGTACTAACTTACTCTAGCAGTACTAACTGGTTAGTACTGGCAGTTGTAACTTGAGCAGTACTAACTCTTGGCTTGGCAGTACTAAGTATGAAGACTTTTAATTCCCAACAAACCTACCCCTAAAACTTGTGATTAACCTCTAACTCATCAAGTTTTCTTGAAATTAAACTTTGTTCTCATGAGAGGATTTCTTCCAAACACATCATCTTCTTGGTCTTTCAGCCTCCAAGAATATCTTCCTAAGAAGTTCTTAATGGACAATCTCATTTATCTCGATCCACAAAGCTTTTGCAACCAGCACAAATGTAAGAGTTTCCTTACAAAGATACTCCTTTTCCTACCAGCATGTAGATGTCTATTCCCTTCTCTATAGACACATGATGCACTCTACATGAATCAAAAACTTCCAAGTTAAATAATCAAGAATATAGCTCTTTTGAAGCTTCCATAACTCATTTTTAGGGTATCTGGTTCAAATAATCTCTTCAATTCAACCCATATCTCTCTTTATTTGTCATCTGTTGGTTCTGTTGATTTGAACTTCTCTTTAACCAGACTCCACAACATCACTAAGTCATCCCTGTCAAAGGCTTTTAGCATATCATCAAAGAAGTGAATGTACCTCAACTATGATTTCCAACTCTGAGTGATCTTCCAGGTACTTTCCTAGTGCCTTTAGTGTAAATCTCCTAGTCAATTATTGGATACTTAGTTTTGTAAGGCTTCAACATTCATCCCTTGCTCTAGAACTATTATCATCATTTGTTGTATCTCTTCTTGTTGATAGTTTCATACAGCTTCTTTATATCATTGTTCTTCAGCTAATTCCTGATCTTTCACCAGTCTTTTGCTCTTAGAACTTTCTGATCAGTCTTCTTATGCATCTCTTTTTGAACTTTCCACAGCTGCTAACTCAGGAACTATGCTCTGTCAGCTTCACTTCATTGGAACAAAATGTTTACGTCTCCACATGTTGTCTCAACAACGTCTTGAACCCATCAAAAGAAATAACCTAACTGTCTGGCAGTGTATGACTTTCCCACTGTGCTTGATGTAATTAGACATATAGGTCCTCTGTTAAGCCTGTGTGGGTGGCTTATTCCTCCTTTCTTCAGCTCTTTGTGCAGCAAAATACCTTTTTCTCTGATTGATAAGCTCTACAAGCATTCTTGCTTGTTCAGCTTTAGTGTACATTTCTCTTTCCTCTGCTTGTAACCTCTGTGCTAAACTCTTCAAACAAGTTCTTCAGAAACTCAATCTTGTATGTCTTCCCATTCTTCAACATTAAAGGAGCTAGCTGCTTCACATACCCTAGCAATCCTCTGTCTCTCTTCTTCCTCAAGTTCAGCTTGCAATCTCACAGCTGCTTCATAACCAAGTCTTTCTTGTTCTTGCTGCAACTTTGTCTTGGTCTTTACTGGCTCAGATTCATCCATTTTACCTTTACCTTTATCTTTGGATGCACTCTTCCTAATATATACTAATGAATTAGCCATAGTAATGTCATCAGCAGTAGAAACTCTTCTTGTAGGACTGGCAGTACTAACAGCAGCTACACTAGCAGTAGTAACTGCTGCACCAGCAATAGAAACTGGCTCAGCAGTACTAACATCTTTCTCAGCAGTAGAAACTTCCTTAGTCAGTATCAAAATTCAAAGTCCCAAAATCCATATCAAGCCCATAATAACTTTTTTCTCCCCTAAATCTATGCATCATGTTGTACCAATGAAATGATAGATCTTGATAAATTTCATCTATCTTCCGTCCCCTGTTTGGAATGGATCCTCTAAATCATCTTTTCATCATTAAGACGATAAACTATTTTGTCCTCTTTCTTCTCAGCTTGGGCTTGGACTTAACTATTTTCTACAAACTTTATATCACACCTTTTGATAAGCCTAGAATCAAGCACATCCCATATAAGTTACTTGGTGTGCTTCTCTGTCCCAATCTCACTACTTTCTTTAACAATGTCGTAACAGAAAACTATCATTCTTATAGTGATATAACCTGCCCTCAATTACTTCTAAGTGTGTTAACATCTAAGAGAGGGTGAATCATAGGGCATGATAGGGTCTTATCAATGTTACCGATACTGGCCATGAACGCTTTCTAAGCCAGGTGAGCAGTAAAGGTAGCCCCTCCCATATCTTACATCTACACCCTTGTGAAGCAGACCGTCATCGGGGTGCGAACATTGGGATTGAGTAGGGCGTGAGATTAAGGTGGCTGAGAAAAAGCCAGGAGAGGTTAGCGGCTGCGGTATTCGAGTTTTGTATAACATCGCGGCAAGAGGCACAAGATTGACATTGGACGAGCGGGATAGTGGTCTAGGGTCTCACACTATGAGGAGTAACTAGAGTGGAGTCGCGCACTGGAGTGATAAGGAGGGTAGACAACGGAGCACTCTCTATTGCTTAAAGCGACGACAAGTCGGTGAGTTGATCCTTTACCCTGAACAAACTGGGCCTTAACAATCATTACAAGAAACAAGAATGTTTTCACTCCCAGTATAAACCCTTAGAAGCCCTCTTCATATTGCGTAAAAGTTTTGAGTTGTGATAGAGCAATATAAAGGTTACTTGTGTAGGATTAAGTCAGTCTCTGTGCATGTTCAAAAACCCTAGAATAAATCTTGGATACATTAAAATTTGTGTTTACTATCCAAGTTTTTCACCATACCATCAAAAATCAGTTTAGAAAAATTAAATTTGCTATTGGCGGCCAAGCAAATAATAGCAGTTGTTATATTGCTACTGAATTGGTCCCAAGAGGTTTTCTTAAGACTTAGACAATGTAGGATGTTATGGATAAAAATCTCCATTGAGGGGAAAGTGTCCTTTTTGAAACGTCAATTTGTCAGAAGTTAACACATACCCCATTAAGGAAAGTTGTTTAAAGATTTCAGTAGTTGGTAAAGAACTAATACCATCAGAATCTGCTAATTAGAGATGTCTTCTAATAGATGCATCAGTAACAATCTTAACTTTGCCATCTATTGTAGTAGTTAATTCAATTTCTCCATAATCAAGTGTTCTGGCAGTAGCAGTTTCCCAAAACTGTTTGATGAGAGAAACATAGATAGTGGGATTTGTTGTAAGAGCATACCTTATGTGACTAGCATTGAGAAAATCCACTATTTGGTGAAATCCTTCACTTCCCTCTGGTTTCTTTAAGTAGGCGACCATGTTGTGTGTGTCACAGAATTCCAAGTTCGCCATTGTTTAATGAGAAAAGTTCGATTAGAGTTCTAGGTTATGCTCGAGAATGAAAGTATGTATGTTTGGCAAAGTTAATTAAAATTATATAGATAGCACTTGAGGTTTTGATTGGACCGACTAAATTTATCTTGAAGAAATCTTATGATTTAAAGAAAGATATGAATATCTAGAATGAAGGAAACCTAAAAGCGAAGTAATTGGCAAAGAATTATCTCATACGGCTATATAAATGCCAAAAATCTGTTATTCCCCCAAACAGCACTAACGGAAGCCTATGCAAAACTAAGTTAGACTAACAGTACTAATGTAATGCCATCATACTACCATTATGAGTTACCACTTTAAAACCTTATTTTTGTCCAAAAAGCATTCGCCATCAACAATTTGATACTCACAAGCTCTCTTTCTTTTGTATTCTCACTTTACTCGTCAATCTTTTCCTTAATGAATCACTCTGTCTGTTTTGTTTTATACACATCTCTCTTTTCTTTTTGCTTTCAATTCTCTCTGTCTGTTTTTGTGTCACGCATCTCTCTTTCTGTTTTTTTTAACTTACTACATCTCTCATTTCTTTTTTGCTTACAATTCTCTCTGTCTGTTTTTATGTCACACATCTCTCTTTCTGTTTTTGAACTTACTACATCTCTCATTTCTTTTTTAGCTCACTTTTTCTCTCTATCTGTTTTTGCTTTCTCTCAATGCTCACAGTATTAAATATAACAGCAGTACTAATTATATTTACCAGTAGTAAGTTAGGCCAACAACACTAACTTGAATTTCATCATTAACTGTTATTCCATTCCATTTCAAGCATCATTTGTGCATAATCCACTGCATATTACCACAATTAACCTTCCTCAATCAATACTTTAGAGGTTAAGCATTCCTACACTTGTAATCAGATATTGAAATCTGCCAACATCAAATGCATTTGTGAGTAAATCTGTAACATTCTAATCTGTATGAATCTTGATCAGCTGAATAAGCTTCTTCTCATTGGAATCTCTGATAAAATGATGTCTAATCTCAATGTGCTTAGTCTTTGAGTGAAACACTGGATTCTTAACTATGCAGATGGTGCTTTCATTGTTAATGAAAATCTTGGTATTCATGAAATTGTATCCATAATCCAGCATTTGATTTTGAATCCAGAGTACTTGTCCATAGCAACTGGCAGCAGCCACATATTCTGCTTTAGTAGTAGAGTTGCACCTACAGTTAGCTATCTTGCATTGCATGATCTGCAATCTGCTTCCAAGAAATTGACAACCTCGCTATTGTGTAATTCAATCTAAACTTGTACCAGCGTAGTCACTGTCAGTATAAGCTTCCAAATAAAATGGTGAGTCCTTAAGATACCAAAGGCCCAATTTAGGTTGACCTTTCAAGTATCTAAAGATTCTTTTCACAGCATGAAGATGTGAAACTTTAGGTGTGACTCAGAATCTTGCACAAGCACATACAGCAAACATTATAACAGGCCTTGAAGATGTTAAATACATCAATGAGCCAATCATTGATCTATATAAGTGAACATCAATGTCTTCGGCATTTTCATCCTTCATCAAAGGCTTTGAAGTCTCCATAGGTGTACTTGTTGTCTTCACAGTTGAAAACCAAACTTCTTCAAAATTTCATCCACATACTTGTCTTAACTGATGAAAATCCCATCATCTTTCTATGTCACTTATAACCCTAAGAAGAAAGTGAGCTCACCTATAGAACTCATCTGGAACATCTTTTGCATGAATTTCTCATCACTCAGTGCATAACTCCTTTTTAGTAGATCTCAAAAATGATATCATCAACATATACTTGAACTAGTAGAATATCACTTTTGACTCTTTTAATGAACAAAGTCTTATCTATCTGACCTCTCGAAAAACCATTATCCAAGAAATGTTAGCTAAAGTCATCATCCCAAGCTCTAGGAAGCTGAATAGACCATATAATGCCTTTTCTACCTTATAAACTCTGTCAGGGAACTCTGGATCTTCAAACCCTAGAGGTTGACAGACATAAACTTCCTCTTCAATCTTGCCATACAGAAATGCACTCTTCACATCCATCTGGTATACTACAAAGTCTTTGAATGAGGCACATGCTAAGAACAACCTAATTACTTCAATCCTACAACAGAGCACAAACCTCATCATAAAGTCTATTCCTCTTTCTTGAAGTGTAACCCTGTGCAACCACCTGCATTGATTCTAATCACAATACCTCTTTCATATTTCTTGTTCTTGTACACCCATTTAGTACCAATGGCTCTTTTGCCATGTGGTAAATCCACCAAGGTCCAAACCTGTTGTAACTTAAACTGCAGAAGCTCTTCTTTCATAGCTTCTATCTATCTTGGATCTTTTAATGCTTGGATTACCTTTTTGGGCTCTTCATGGGATAGGAAACAAGCAAACAGACAAGTATGAAGGTCTTCATGAGTTTTCCCTTCATAAACAGCACTAATAAACCCTTGTTTATTTGTAGTCTTTATCATTCCTCCTTGTTTGTACACAGACTGTCACATCACCAATAACATGCTCAAGTGAAGACTTTATGGATTCTTGTATTTTGGAGTAAAGTAACTAGAATGTGGTAGTAATGTTGCTCATATCTATTTATGTTTCATCACCAAAGAAATCAACATGTGTGGCTTCAAGTGGAGCAGTAGTAACTGTTGGACTAACAACATTAATATTTAGACTACCAGTATTAACACTTGTATTGGCAGTATTAATACTTGGCCTAGTAGTATTAACATCTTGAGTACTATTTTTCATGGGGCTCTCTGTGATCATCAATTTCAACTTTCATAATTACACCTTCATCATCTTCTTTCCACATCACTAGAAAGTGGTTCATCATATACTAGCATTCTTGAAAGAAGATCAAATAGTGAACCACTTTCACAGTGTAGTCCTTGCTAATCCTGTCTCCTTGCAAGAATGACATGAACCATGCCACTCCCTTTTTTCTTCTGTACCTACAAAATCATTAGAGTTTGTACCTACAACAACTGGCACATAATTCATTGATTTTGTTAGAACATCAATATCAAACAGCCACTTTGGTCCATCACCTGCAATAATAGGCTTATCCTCCAAGAACCTAATATGCAAGTTTTCTTCTACTTTCCTAGTTCTAATGTTGTATACCCTAAAAGCCTTACTATTCATTGAGTATCCAACAAAGAATGCCTTCATCAGACTTTTCCATCAAACTTTGCCTAAAATAATTAAGGTATTATGAATGGTAACATGACACCCAAATGGTCTCATGAAGCTTAGTGCAGGTGTTCTACCTCTAAACAGTTCATAAGGGGTCTTGTTATAAGGCTTAACTACTAATACCCTATTCTACACATAGCAAGCAGTATTAACTGCTTCAACCCAAAATATAGTAGGTAACTTAGAGTCAGCTAACATGGTTCTAGCAGCCTCAATTAGTGTCCTATTTCTCCTCTCAGCAACACCATTTTGCTGAGGAGTTCTAGCTACACTAAATTCCTTCTTAATGCCTTTCTTTTTACAAAATTCACTCATAATCTATTTTTTGAACTCTGTTCCATTATCACATCTGATAATCTTTACTTTCTTATCAACTAGATTTTCTATCTCAGTTATAAATCTCTTAAGAATGCCACTAGTCTCATCCTTAGATGCTAAAAAGAAAACCCAAGTAAATCTGCTATAATCATCAGTGACAACTAGACAATATTTCTTATTCATTAAGCTGCTCACAAAAGTTGGACCAAACAAGTCCATATGCAACATGAATAAAGGCTGAGTAATAGAGTTCTGAATCTTGGACTTACAAGAGGCTTTGTGTTGCTTTCCCTTAAGACAAGCAACACAAGTTTGGTCATTTTCAAAATGTTTTGAAGGTAAACCTCTCACAAGATTTTCCTTAACAAGTTTATTAATAGTTTTAAAATTTACATGACCTAGCCCCTATGCCATAGCATTGATTCAACAAGTGTTGGAGCCTTTGCAACAAGACAAGTTAAACACTCTTTAGGGAACAATATTCTTCATATCAACACTGTACATATTGTTCTTTCTAGGAACTTTAAGTAAAACCCTGACTCTCATCCATAAGCGATAAAGTCAGGAGACAGAACAAAACATCCAGTGTCAGTAAAAAGAACACTGTTCTTTTTGTCACACATTTGTGAAACACTAAAAAGGTTAAACTATAACTCCTTGACAAAGTACACATCCTTAAAATCAAGCTTACCAGTTTTAAGAGTTCCTTTACTAGTAATTTTCCCTCCTTTGGCTCCTCCCCCAAAGGTAACATATCCTCCATCAAATTCCTTGAAGTCTAAGAGATAGGACATGTTCCCTATCATGTGCCTTGAGCATCCCTGGACAACTATACCTTGATCATCTTTTTGTGGATGACCCTGCAAATAAAAATAAGGAAATTAGTTTCCTTTGGGGACCCAAGCCATTACTGACTTAGATCTGCCTCGTGTATCAACATAATTATGTTTCTTCAAAGTAATTGATGCACTATTAAGTTTGGTAGGTCTCCAAACCCAATATACTGAGGCCTTAATAGCATTAACCTGATTTTCCCTTACAACATTAACTACTGTTGAATTTGGCCTACATATTAACTGCTTTGGCCTAGCAGTATAAAATTATTCCCCTTAGAGTATTTTTTTAAGCATTTTGGACTAAAATTTTTGTTAGTTAATGTTGTTCTTATTTGATAGGGCCTCTTTACAGTTGATTATGCTAATTTAGAAAAACGTAACATTGGTCTAGCACTATAAATTGTAGTTTTGGGATGAGCAATATTAACAGGCCTAGCAGTATTAAGTGATCTTAGGCCGGTTTTCATTAAAACTGCTCTTGGAACCATGTTCATGTGAGCATTAGGGGTGAGCCTTTTTAGCAGAATAATTATAATCCACCCTTGTATAATTATTCCCAGATACCACCTTTTCCCTTTGATGGTAATTGCAGTCACCTACACATGGTCAAAACTTCCACAACAAAACAAGCTTTATTTGTACATCACAAAGTCACTTCCTAGCTGTTGGGACTTCTGATTATTCCAGTTTCTTTGATTTCCCCTAGGACTTTGTGACATGTACATTTCAGCATACTTAACTAGTTTCTTAACTGGTTTTTCTTGTTGTTTAGGTCTAACAAATTCTATCTTAGAAACAGTAGGAAAAATAGTTTTCTTCTCTAACTTATCATCTGACACCAACTCCTTAACCAATGTGCTTCAGAGATCCCTAACCTCATAGAAATATCTTCACTAATGGCCTACAGTCTTAGTCCATAGCCTCAAACTCAGGCTGTTGGAATCCTTCTAGACAGAGATTGAACAATCAAATTTTGGGAGTGAAAATAACCCTGTAAGAGGAGGTGGAACAGCATTATAGCTTACAAACCCCATACCCTTTATACTTTTATCAGTTATCTGACTCCCTATTAATTTGTCTAGACTCTTAGAAGCATTATTAACGTTTTCAATTTTAAGTTGATGCTTTTTTTTCTTGCTTAAGCTTTTCTAACTCACTTTTAAGCATACTAAGTTCTTAGTCTTTATATGAGATATCTCTTTTTAGAACAACAAGTTGTTCACAAAAAATAACCTCATTCTTTTTGTTAAAGACAAGTTGCTCTTCTACAGATGCTAACCCTCTTTTATAAGTAGCTAAATTGAACTCAGATTTGTTAAACTCTATTCTTAAATCATCAAGTTGAGTTTTAAGAGTTTCAAAGCTTTTTTAGACAGGTTTTTGAACAAGTTTTGTCATTATTTACCTCAGAGTCTGAAAATCATAAGAGCCATGTTTGTAGGGACTTCATCATCTGCCATATAGCTCCAGTCAAAACCAGCTCCATCAATAGCCACCATGGCTTTGGAAGAAGTTTCTTCCACATTTATAGTCCTTCTAGAGCTGTCTTGATTCCTGTTCCTGCTATCTTGGTTCCTAGGTCCTCTGCATTCCCTTGCAAAGTGTCCCATCTTGTGGCAGTTGAAACACTCCACCTTGGACTTGTCATATCCAGCTGTGTCACTCCCATTGATAGTGATCTTTCTACCAGTTTTCTAGAAAACCTTCCTTGTACCCTTTGCTCATCATTCAACTGCCACTTCAAATCCATCTCTTCTAAGTCATCTTCATGGATTTGTTCAAGGTCCTCATATACAAGTTGAGACCCGTTTGGTTGATTGGCCAAAAATGCATAAACAGTGGCATCACTTAAGTTAGCAGTACTAACTTGAGTACTAGCAGTGCTAACTTGAGTGCTAGCAGGGCTAACTTGAGTGTTAGCAGTACTAACTCCATAAGCAGTATTAACTTCATTAGTACTGCTAGGAGATGACACAAAAGCCATGTTCTGAGAACTTGAGCTTGAGCTTGAGCTTGTAGTTCCTTTAACCTCTTGTTCAACAATCTTGAAATTGTTGTAGAGATCATCAAAGCTCATTGTGTCTAGATCAGGTTTATTCCTCCAGACCACAACATGAGTATTTCACTCAGAAGGCAGACTTCTCAAAAAATTTAAATTGAGATCTTCTTGTGAAATATTTTCACCCAAGATAGCCAGCTGACTTACAATCTTCTAAAGCCTGTTAAAAATAGAGTCAAGAGACTCTGTGCTTGGAGCACTAAAGTTCTCATACATTTGCTTCAGAAGAGTCTTTTGAGTCTTCTTTGTGGCTTCATTACCACCAAATCTTGTTTGTATAGCAGCAAACAAAGTCTTAGCATCCTTGTACTGATTAAATGTCATTAGATGTTCATTAGGAAGTGCCATCAGTAACATACTTCTTGCCTTCACATCATTCTTCTTTTGAACCTTTTCTTTAGTAGTTACAGACCTGTATTAGTGAAGTTTTGAGAGTACCATCACATAGTTGTTGTTTGAGCTGCTGGTTTGAATGAGTTTCCATTCTCTATGACATCCCATAGAGCATAGTCTTGAACTTGAAAGTATTGCTCAATCCTTAGCCTCCACATATCATATTCACCCTGTTTGAGAATGGGTAACTTTGCAGTAGTAGTGGTTTGAGCAGTTTCTAGATCCATCTCTTCCTTGTGAGTAAAGAGTTCTTCTTGTTAGTTTCTTCTAGATCAAAGTTTCAGAACACAAGCTCTGATACCACTTGTTGATCCCAACTTAAGATCGATTCCTTAGCTTGTAAAGGTTAAGTTACTTTGGATAAATCCAAAACAACTATGGTAGAAACTTTGTGAATACTAAAGAGTATGCGGAATCTACTCTTTAATACTTAGAAGAATATTAATAAAACAGTAAACTGTATGAACAATGATATTACTGAAAAGCCAAATGATAAATTGTATATCAATAATACGAGTACTCTGTGTAGTACTAGGGTTTACAACCTTGAAGCTATATATCAAAAATGTATATCTAACACCATAACCTAGGATCTCCTTTTATACACTAAGGAGTCCTTTACAAGATAACTACAAATCTTCTATAATTCTAATCTTATACGTATCTTTCTAACTATATAGAATATACTCTGAATAAGTCAATACAAATCTCTTGACACGTCTTTATCACTTTAGCAGTCTTAATCTTCATCCAGCAGTCTCAAGTCCTTCAGCAGTCTTAAGTTAGTACTGGCAGTACTAACTTACTCTAGCAGTACTAACTGGTTAGTATGGTAGTTGCAACTTGACATACTAACTCTTGGCTTGGCAGTACTAAGTATGAAGAATTTTAATTCCCAACACATTCAAAGTTTTGAGCTCAAGAAAGACAAGCGCACTGAAACAAATAATAACGCTTATCCTTAGCGTTAGAAGAGAAGTCTTCTAACATGATGTTTTTCAAAAAATTTTTTTTGTGAACAAATTTTACAAGAATTTTCTCATGACATTCAAAATCTATCAAAAATGTTGTTCAACACATCCATCCCTCATAAAGTTATATCAAGACAATTCATCTACATTTGGTGGTCAGTTTCAAATGAGTCAATGTTTTGAAGAGAGTTTTCGAACAACAAAGTTTTAATGATTTTTGGAATACTCATCCTCAGATATTTTTATGTATTCAACACATTATAAAAATCTCTTTATAACAAATCAGTAATAATAATGACTACTCAATAGATTGTATGTTATAAGATGATCCAGTGTTTGAGCATAATTTTTCAAGAATTCTTCAATGACATTCATAATATTTTAAAATTATGTGCTCAACATTGCCTCTGCCTTAATTTTATATTCATTTTACAACTTGGTATTATTTTTATTAGTGTCAAGCATATGTAAAATTGAGGGGGAGCAAGAAGAAAAAGTTTTATATAATTCATGCTGAAAGCATTTTTTCCACAGGATTTTCATGACAAATTTTAATCAAATGGTATTTCAAAAACTAAGTGTATTGGTATTTAAAATAAGGGGAGAAATGTAATTAAAATGTGATCTTGAAAATAATAAGTGATCTAATCGACTCAAATCATTTTGAAGTCATAATGCTTTATACTCTTCGGAAAAGGTTTTATGGTTACGATCTTATACCCAACAACATCTTAATTCACGGGCGATTTTGAAAGTGCAAAAGGTGGATAGTGATCGTAATTAGTCCTATGATCCAACCATAACCGAAGGGATCTACCCAAGGATATTCCATAGTTAGAAATAGCAGTCCTTAGGTATGATTGGAGATGAATGAGAATAAAGGAATAATGCCGACTAAGATTGAGCTAACAATGGAACAATCACAACAAGGTGTTAGTAATGATGTCTTGGTAAGCATTGAAGGGGTTGAACAATGAAAAAGAAATGTATGGATAACGGGTTTAAAGAAAAAAGCCCTCCACATACTTTAGGCAGAAACCGGGTCAATACATAATCTATCAGATTTACAAAGATAATTCTGGTATTGAAGACAAGACACAAGACCCAGTGATGCACTACACAACCCTTCCCATCCATTCAAGTTTCTCTCAAAAGATACTTGTCTCATTTGTCACGGAGATACACAAGACTTCTATTGACTTTTTCACTCTGATTTAGTTGATACTAAATAGGTGGCGGTCTGCTTCAGCCTCCGAGTACTAGAACTAAAACACACTAATTGAGTCTAGAGCCAAGAGATCAACAAATAAATCTCATTAGGACACATTCTATGACAAACACTTGTTGAACACCAATAAGTTCACAAGCTGTTAACAAGAGTCTTACGCATTATCCTTGTGATTTTGCCAGAACATTCAGAGTGATACTCTTTAGTATTCACAGTGACGAATGGAAATCCTTACAGAGTCAACATCAAACAGCTCTGCGGTAGGTGACTTACGAGATTCTATATGAACCAAGCTTGTGTCAACTGGATATTAATTTGGTCTAGTAAATGAATTGACGACTCGATCAGAAAGATAGTAATTATTCGATTCACTCATATCGTATTGTTTTCTTTGAGACGTTCCGGTATTGGGAACAAGCAAGCAAGGTGAGTCTAATATATTTGTGTTAGAGGATCGTACGCTTTAAGCTGGAAACCCTGTCAAGGAGATTCTTTGAATCTACCTGATCACAGGTATAGTATTTATACTGTAAAACGGTCCTACAAAATCGGAGGTTAATGCAACCGAATCTCGATGAATGACAAAGCCATATTCGTCCATATCTGTTGTTTATCACTAACTTTAAAATGCAGGTACAAACGACGGTGTTGCAGCCTCATTCCAGCAGAGTCGAATTCACTACCACATGCTCATGCTCAAACTACAAAGACATACTATAAGCATTAAGATTCAAGAATCAAGAAAGCTCAAGAATTAAAGACAAAGACTTCCACAAACTCTGATGTACAAGATCTTCCATTAAGATATCAAGTCTATCAAGGGAGATTGTTAGCAAGCTTTCAAGATGATGCAAAGTATGAGCATGTTGGTCAAGACACAAGATTGCAAGATGGAAAAGACGACAAAGACATACAAGGAAAAGATTTAAAGATCTCGGAATCAAAGACGAAGTCGAAAGACAATGACAAAGGATAAAGATCAAAGATCACATAGCATAAAGAAACAAGCCTACAACATAATAAAGACCAAATATTCAAGAACTCAACGACAAAGCAATCTTAATAAGTTCAAGGAAGCAAGATTCAGTCTCACCTATGAATTCCAAGAACACACATAAGAAGACACAGTATTGGAGAATTGTTAGCCTCACTAATTGTTTTTTGAACATGGAAGCTCAGAATCTGCAGGAAGCCTCGCTTCGGGGGATATTGTTAGCCTCAAAATATTGAGTCAAATAAGGAAGCTCGGCTACGAATCATAGAAGCTCGTCTTTACTTAATTATATGTTGTAATAGGCTAGAAAGGGTAAATGGGCTCATTTATGTAATCTAATTGGTCACGTGTATCGGGTGTAAGCTAAACCAAAACTCGAGCTCAGACCGTAGAAATACCCTAGGCGTCCTAAATGCTTAAGGGAGTATAAATACCCCTCTCCAAGTGTGGAGAGGGTGTTGGTTCACTTTGTAATTTTTCTTTTGCAAGTTTAATCAACCATTCCATTTTTCTCTTTTGTTTCTCTCTCTAACTTCTCTCTAAAACTCTTTCTTATCTCCTAGCTTATTTTTCTTGGATTCGAATATGAAGTGTAAATAATTACGGGTTACCTACAGCTTCTCATGGAAGCTAAATTCCCTACCAATCTCAAGGATAGCCGAGTCTTCTCACAAATCATATCGTTCCGTAATCTAGCTTCGGATTCTGGATCCTTTTCATTCCATACTTATTTTTGTGGGACAATGGCATCGTGCCGTAGGTTAAACAGAAGGGAAATTACCCCGTTATTTGATTCGTGTCCGTCCTTGTCCCATAAAACCTGTGGTAGTTTCATCTACCAACCTTATGATACTTTCCCAATCTTCGATTCATACCTTTAAGAGTCCAGATGGTAACCCTTTACTTGTCCATTTGCTTGAGGATGGTAGACTAAGGTAAAGGATTAGTATATACTGAGTCTTTAGCAAAAAACTAGGAATATTTTTCCCCCCCTTTTCCCGGCCCAAACATATCCATTATCGGAGATGATGATTTGGGGAACCCCGAATTTGCATACAATGTGCACCCATACGAACCTCTCCATATGTTTTCCTGTTATGGATACTAAAGGCTTCGCTTCAACCTATTTCGTAAAGTAGTCGATAGCTACGACTAGGGACCTTGGACCTCCTGGAGCCATTAGTAGAGGTCCTACGATATCAATTCCCCACCAGGAAAAGGGCCATGCTAAATTTATGGATGTCATCTCTTGCTTTGGCTTCCTCGGCACTGGTGAATGAATCTGACATGCTTCACATCTCTAGATTTGGGCTTTCGCATCGATGTGCATCGATGGCCAGTAGTACCCTAGCTTCATAATCTTCAACACCACTGATCATGACCCTGCATGCATTTCGCAGGAGGCTTGGTGTATTTCTTAAATGATGCTTTTAGCTTGTACCGTTCCTATACATCGCAACCATGGTGACAAGTATGATTTGCGATATATGTCACCATCAATGATTTTGTATTGAGGTGCCTTGACTCTTAGTTTCCTAGCTTTTTGTGGGTCTTTGGGAAGTAAACCAAATAGTAGGTATTCTTGGATTGGTAACATCTAATTTTCACCTTCTTCGTTTATGATGTTCGCTACTTCTTTTTTAACAATCGGTTTTTCATGTAGGACTTCTACTAAGACTTCCTTGGCCAGTTGTGAAAAAGTCATCAAAGCTAGCTTGCTTAAAGCACCAGCTTTCTTGTTATGGTCTTGTCGAACATGTTCCATGGAGTAACGGTTTAAGCTTTTGAGAATCTCCTTTGTCTTATCTAGGTATTGCTTGATCATTGGATGTCTTGCTTCGAAAAGACCTTTGACCTAGTTGGCTACTAGTTGTGAGTCTACGAAGATGGATAAATCCTTGACTTTCATGCCCACTGCTATTCGTAAACCAGCCAACAATGCTTTGTATTATGCTTCATTGTTGGTGGTTTCAAATTCAAATCTAAGAGCATAGGTGTACTCTTTTCCTTCGGGATTGACCAACATCAAACCGACGCCTGAGCCATTAGAGCTTAAGGCTCTATCTGTGTATAACTTCTGTTAAGATCTTTAGCCCATCTCGGATTAGTTTTACGAATAACATTAATACGCAGCGGAATAAACAAGAACAATAATGCTATTCAACAAGGTTTTTTTATCAAAATAAAAAATCTAAAACTATTCGTCTTTAATCATCGACTATGCTATCTAGATAACTAACAAATTACACCAAACTAATAAGCTAGACTATTAACTCTCATTGTAGAGATCAAACTAAGATGGATGCATAAAACTATTCAACTAATACCCTTTATATAGAGGGATATTAAGGCTTACAAAGGAAGCTAATTAATTATATTAGGAAACTAATTAAAACCTTCATTTATCTTTGATATTCTTTGACTTTTCAATACCTATCTTCAAGGAAATCTTCCAGCTTTTAATTCTTCTATATGTAGAATACCAAAGTGTCATATTAATCCCTTGTTGTTTCATTCGTCTTCATTTATGCATATGTAATTTTGTAATCATCAAATCTGAGATCCTAACAGCTTCCACATGTCTTATGACTTTGATTCTTCATTTGTTTTTTCAGTTTCTTTGATCTCCACATGTAACATTCTGTATTTTCAGGTCATTTTATGACATCATTCATTTTATCATTTTTCACTATTTATTTTTTCCTTTTCTCGGTACGCGTTCGCTTTAATTTTAAGTGTTAAGTAATTTCGCGAGAACTAAAAAATCAACAACCAACGTAAACGACACCAAACGAATTGAAAGTTTTCGTCAAACAGCAATAAATATTTACGAAGTATTAATTAACTTTTTAAATTTTTATCGGATACAAAAGTGTATACGATTCGCCGATAAATTTCGTTTAGCACACCTGGAACCACAAAAACTTTCCACCTTCAACAAATACCCACTATTATACCAATACATAAAATGTTTACAAATGTATCACCTAATTCTTAATTTTGCTGAAATACTTGCAATATGTGCAAGTATTATGTCAAAACTTATCCATTTTGGTCAAACATACACCTTACTTCATAAATGAACACCATACTTCATTATGGCAACACCATACCTAGCTTACCTTGACCAAAGACCATACCAAAGACCATCCCTTGAACCATGATGTGTTCCCTTGACTAGAAATACTACTTATATACATATATCTAGTGATAAGAGAAAAGATACAAGTAAAACACTTAGTGAAAATCAAACAAAACCTCCCTTTTTGCCTTATAAAGCTCACGGCATACAACAAGGTCCCAACACAATCCATATCAATTTTTCTTTAACCCATACACTCCTATACACATCTATCCTAAGACATTCTAAGGTGTTTCCATCCAATTGAATTCACCATTAAAAGTATAAATCAAGAAAAGCAAGAAAGTGGTTTTCATTGAGAAAATTAGGGTTTTCTTAAGTGCAAGCTTGGTTTTTAAAGCTAAACACGGGTTTAGCATTTGTTTCTCATCATCATCATACCTCATAAGGTCTATTTGAACTCTTTATGTTCTTATAAATTTCATTTTATGCATATGATTATTCTATTAGTAACTTAAATCACCATTAGGAATATTTTTGAACATGAAAAATATAATTTTTCTTGTGATTATGATTTTGCACAAACTTTGCTCCCACATCGTTATGATGTTGGTAATATCATGAAATAGGGATATAAAAATCTGACAATCTGGTTTAAGTATAAGAAGTTCATATGTAAACATGTAATTAAAAGTTAATAAGAAAGTTTATTAATTCATGAAAAGTTAAAAACTGTGATCTTGATGATCTTAGGCGAATATGAACTTATGGACATTATATATATGTATAACATAAGAAATAATAACAAATATGACATATAAACTTGGGTAAAATACAAAAGTTTAAATAGTAAAAGAAAAGGTTAAAAATGGACTTAACAAACTTAACCTAACTGCTGTCCAAAAATCGAATAAACATACACATTTTATATTTTATAAGATACTACAAGTTCACGACGATCCGAAAAGTAAGAAACTTGTTAAACGAATATAACGAAAAACTTTATGTTAAAAACAAGTTATACGTTAATAAACGAAGTCGTAAATAAATTTTTATAAAAACATTTTTATAAAAATTTTAAACAGCAAGTATGAGTATTTTTAACAAATAATACATATTTTTAGGATTCCAAAATGATAAGAATCGTAATTTTTCAATTAATAACGAACGAGTTATGAATTTCGCGAGTTTACGACAATTAATACTTTTATAAAACTATTTTTATAAAAGTTACTATTCATGACAGAAAGTTATATTTTTGTAAACCTCATAAAATTATAGAACTTTCAAAAACGAGAACGTCCTCGAAAGAATCATTAAAAACGGAGCTATAACGAATAAAATACGACATTTACGGGTTTTACGACGACGAATACGATTTTAATAAAAGTCACGTCTGATGTGAACAGTAAAAGTTACTGTTCACCAGAGGGTCAAAATATCGAAAATGTCAAATTATGATAACCCGTCCTAATACGAAAAGATGGACATAAGAAACGCGAGAATCGGGCTTAAAACGCAAAAGTTATGCTAGTTTTACTAAAACGGTAATTATAAACGTTTTAACTTATTAAACACAATTTTACCAAAACCGTTAGTTGGTGATTGAGCTATATAGAATATTATGTGGTTATCAAAGTACTATATTACTAGGGAGTTTCATAATGAGGCCTCTTCGGATGGCGTTTCGACGAGTTGTTGGATTTACGATTTAAAGTGTCCTAACTCCTCGAACGTCATGTCATGACCTCTTAGATTATGATAGCCCGAACGATAGTACGATGTAACAACTATAAGATTATATTCAAGTACTCGGTACTTATACGACCTATATTGGATTAGGTTGCCTTCGGATTCCTTCGTGACACATTTTTCTTTTGTGAATACTTGTTGATTTCCATTCACTCGAGGTGAGTTTCATAGCCCCTATTTTACTTGTTTTAAACTGTTTTGGGGGAGAATACATGCTCTTTTACAAACTCATATATTTTACTACAGTACAATTACCTTTCAATACTTTGTGAGTTCATAGTCTCGCATTTCAATCTTTTCAATGTTTTATAAACCCGCGAGGGGAATACATGCTCGTTTTACAAAGTGAACTTATTGATTTCTACTACGTAAGCGTTACATGATTATTTTTACTAAAGCTTGATTTGTTTACTACATGATTTGAGATCGTGAATACTTATATTTGAAACCGTGAATTTTAGACATGATTGTTTTACTATCGGACACAAGTGTTTTTCAAAGTGTATGCTATCCAGATTACTGCCTGATTATTAATGCCTAAGTTACCTTATTGCCGTGAAGTCCCTATTATCATGAACCGTTAATTGCTATTATAGTGAGCGCTGGTGTTATGGATAGATCTATCGGGACTAACAACCCCACCTTACATGGTCACTAGTATGATCGGGTGGCATTTAACATGAGAGATGTTTAGGGTGTTTGCAAGCATCCTATTTTCTGATTGCGGGCACAAATCTAGTAAAGCTACGGTGTACATGAGCTTAGTGCAATAATAAATACATAGACTTGATGAATGTGTTTAACTCTTGTCTTCATTGACTTGTATTTGGACTATCGAATATGTACTTAGACCACCATTACTTCGATCTTGTGGACCACTTTTAAATCATCTTGATTACTGAATCACTACTTGGATTTTCGTAAATAAACACTTTTTAAATGTTGTAACGCTAACTTTTCTTCTGAAATATTTTCTAAAATATTTCAATATGCTTTTTTTTCTAAAACCTATAATTCACCAACATTATTGTTCGCTTTTAGCATGTATTTCAGGTTACTATTTTGCTAGTGGAGCATTGGGAGCATTCGAGTCGCGCGGATATATATTTTTGAAGGCTTAATAACTTGTATACCATTCGACAAACGTCTTGACAATGTTTGCTAATACATTATAAATGAAACCTGTTGCAACTCTGATCTTTTATTAAATAGAATATGACTTTTAAGTTAAACGTCCCATTTTAAGGTCGTTTTTCCTGACTTGTGTTTTGTCTCTGAGTAGGCACCCCAATGTTACCATTCCGCTGCGTTGTCCTGATTTTTGGGGGTGTTACACCACATCCTCACCCTCTGCGAAGGGCGTTTCGACTAAGAAATTAGCTAGTACCTGTCCTTTGACAGAGTTGCGTCCTCTGAATTTGATGTCATGTTCCCCCAGTTCAATGTCCCACTTAGCTATCAATCCTGATTTCTTAGGCCTTGCGAGGATTTTTTTGATGGGTTTATCATCAATACCCGGATAGGGTAAGCATGTAGTACCTTTCTGAAGTCTCCAGCAGCATTTACGAACGTTCGTAGAAGCTTCTCCATTCAAGGTAGTCTAGTTCTACCCCTTGTAACTTCCTGCATACGAAGTAAATTGGATCTTGTCTTTTTCTCTTTCTGCGAGCAAAACGGCGCTTATACCTTCTGTAACCTTTCGTATTTTCAGGTTTAATTACAACTCATATTATCTTCACTATTTATTTTAGTCCGGTACGCGTTTACTTTTATTTTAAACATATAGGCTAAATCGCGTAGACTAGAAATAATAAATCAACGTAAACGGTCACCAAATAAATTGAGGTTTCCTCCTAGCAAGTGTTATAAAATAAAAAGGAGCATAATGACTAACTTTGCGCGTTTTATTCATGTTGGACACGTAAAAGAGTTTTACTTTACGCTAATAAAAATACGTTAAACCACACACCAAAAAAACCGTAACTTACCTAAACACTCAAACCAATACCCAACTTTTATATCTAAACCAAAAGATTATAAATTTTTTGTGTCTTAACTAGCCATGTGGTGCGTTATCTTAAACACAACAACAACATGAACAAAGTTTGATATTCTTTTAGTTATTAACTAACTTAAGTACATAGAAGCTCATGTATCTAAACATTGTCTAATCATGTGTACCCTAGGATTAATCCTAGGCATCCAAAGGCTTAAGAATGAAGATATCACTTTTAATTCCCTTACAAGAACTTACATACCTTTATAACATGTACCCTTAACCCATAGCTTACCAAAAGTTATAGTTTAAGTAGAATGTTTAGCTAGTTAAGGTTAAGGAAACCTTAAACTCTAGCCCATTTTGCCTTGTTTTCCTTCATTTCACACGGCACATGGACCATGGGGTAATACACATAAATCTTGGCTAAATCTTGTACAACTCTAGCTAATTAAGGTTAAGTACAAATAAATCTTGTACAACAATTTGCTCATAATGGAGGTATTATGAGCTAATAACCCTTATTGTACAAAGATCACACATGATCTCCCTTTTTGCTCATTTCCTTCACTCGGCACACACAAACTAACAACACAATATTTCCCTAAATATTGTACAACATAGAGAAATTAAATAATGTACTAGGTGGTTTAAGACAAAACCATGTCTTGTTAACCATAAACCCAAAACAGCCACTTATGGCTTTGGATTAGGACTTGGTTTAGAAACTAGTTGGTTACTAGACAATATGCCTATATAAACAAGCCTCTACTAAGCCATTCATTCTTTACACACTCACACACTTAAACAAAAACCACTAGCAAAACCTCTCTTGCTCCCTTCTTGATTTTGAACCATAACCGAACCCAAACACATCATCACCTTCACTTCCAAGCTCACTTAAGCATACATAGAATACTAGGATCGCATACAAGGACATAGAAGGGTACACGAGCAAAGATTGGGTTATTTAAAAAGCTTTGAAGCTTAGGGTTTGATATACATTCAGGTATACACATTGGGTTGTCATTCTACACGTCCAAACTCAAAGCCAAGACTCTAGGACTTTTGTAAGTCGTATTCTAAGCTTACATGTTCATATCATACTTGTTTTCTTTGGTTGCAAGACATTGGGTCACTTTATTTGTAATAACAAGCTAACATGATCTTTGTGTATGCATGTGTACAAAATCATACATGTACACGCTTGTATTTGGGAAAGAGAATACGAACCTATAGAATGAATGCATGGGATAAAACGCGACTAAATAATGCTAAACGAGTTTGATTTGATGCTAGTAACCCTAACGAGCCTTAATATCATTAATGTGCCACTAATGGGCCTTGTTAGGCCAAACAGTTCATTAACAGACGTTAATGGGCCCAACAGTCCGTTAGTGGGGAACCATGGATTATTATTAAGCTCACTTGACCTTATAGAAGGGTTAGAGAACTTATAAAACTCGTTGGTTATTAAAACGTAAATGGAAACCCTTAACGGGCCACTAATGGACTCGTTAAACCCAAACAGGCCCAATAGTCCATTAGTGGAGACCCATAGCTTATTATTAAGCTCAATCGAGCTTATAGAAGGGTTAAGAAGCTTATTAATTTTGTTAGATAGTAAGTCACGAAAATAAGTCCTATCAGGCCACTAACGAACTTATCAAGACTTTACGAGGCCCAATACTGGCCCAACAGCCAAATAAGCTTTAACAACTTATTGGGGGAAGTAAGACAGAAAGTTAGGGCTTATAGGAAGTCTAAGTAGCTAATGGACCTTAAGAGATCAAGCCTAAAAGCTTAAAAGGCTTATCAAGTTCATAATGGGCCCGAAAGCCTATTAACGAGGCTTATTAGCTTATTTGAATAAGCCATACAATAAAAACAACTTAATTATAATCATAAGAGCTTAATGAGATAAGAAAAATAAGTTGGATCGTGTATTGAAACTCTAATGGACTTTGAAAACCTTTCGGGCTAGAGTTATTGGACTAACGAGTCCAATAAGCTCAAAATAAGCTCATTCGAGCTTATTATTAAGCCAAACAGTTTCAATAAGCTTAAATAAGCCTAATGAGGGCCTATGTACCTTGGAAAACTAGATTGGACATGTAAATTGCTTATTGGACCTTAACGGGCCCAATAAGGTCCAATAAGCCTAAATAAGCTCACCCGAGCTTATTTATAAGCTGCCATAGCTTATATGGCTTATTGGAGCTTAATAAAACTTGTTGCCACTTGTTAGAACTTAATTGGGCTTAAAATGTAATTTTTGTAAGTTAAGGGACTAAAAGTGTCAAAAATGGAAACTTAGGGTAGAAACTGCCAAAAAAAACTATTTTTATAAAGTCCAGGGGCTGTTTTTGTCAATTTTGAAACTTGCGAGACTGTTTGAAAGTACAAGGACCAAAAGTGTACTTTTCTTAAGTTAAAGGACTAAAGGTGTAAATATGGAAACTTAAGGGTTTAAAATGTAAATATTATATTTCATAAACATATGGACTGTTTTTGTAAATATAGAAAACCTAAGGGTATTTTATGAACGGAAATGATTTTATAAACACTTAACGAATCGGACGAGTTATAATATTATTCGAATATTATACGAATTAAAACACGACTTATTAAATATGAATATTTATTAACAACGTTTATACATATACTTGAACGTGTATAATTGTATACCTTTCCAAGAGCCATCAAGTAAAGACAAATACAATAAACATGTGTACCACCACACAAGTGATAACAATATATATAAACTAGCAAAATATTGTAGTTTATTTGACGGTGTGACTCATTTGCCATACTTGGATATAGATGCACAATTATTTCATGGGTCATTATAGGAAAAAAGAAACTCCAAAGAGATGCAATAAGAACAAACTACCAACCTGCCCCTCTTGGCTCTTGCTCGATTTTGTAGAAGACCAAATGTATAACTCATCGTCCAAAACCCAAAGATGAAATCAGAAATAAACACATAAAGCTTCAAGTTTCTACTTTGTAGTTATTAATAATTCGGATTAAGTGATTTAAAAAAATAAACAATCCCAGAATATTGAAGATTACCTATAAGTCCATATTTCCTAAATTAGTTGTTGTAACGACATCACAAACACCCTCTTATTCCATGGGCGATTTGCTTCAAGAATTATTTAAGATAAGATTATTAACATATTTTTTAAGGTCTTATCAAAGTTAATTACATGTTTACAATAAAAAATATCATGACTCATAATCGTAAAATAAACATATATCCAATGCTACTAATCTTGTGTAACTTATCATTCATATGGCAAATGTTCCACACATGGGATAAATTTTGGAAAACCAATTACAGTTTACAAACAATGATCTTATCTTTACGCACTTGCATATATATCATCCACTCTCTTTTGTTTCTTCCAGCTACAATAAAGTAAAAAAGTAAATAACTACCATCTTAAGGGGTACAATAATTAGTAAAATAAAACTAAATTATGTCATAGTCTGCACGTGTAAAACAAACAAAGCAAATAACTACCATTCGTGTCCTGATTATAGTTTTGTAGTAGAGGCCATGTCACGATATCACTGCTTTTTCTCACAACATCCGGAAGTTTTTGTGCAGTTTTGGTATGTGCTTAAATACACATACATTTTCCTTAATAAAACGAGCTTAAATAACCAAAAACGGATATAAAATACCAAATATATGTTTGTTTTATGTTATTTACTGTGCAGGTAACGGATATCCACAAAAGGACAAAAATAAGGCAAAACAGACAAAACCGAGCACGGGAATGAAAAGAGCATGAAAAACCAAAGCCGAAGGCGTATGCATCTTAGTGGGCCAACCTAGCCAAAAAATTAATGGGCCAAGACCGGCCTAAATTATGAAGAAAATCGGCCCAAGAAAGAAGCCCAAATAAGGACTTAACGACTGTTAGTCTCCACACCAGAAACATATCACATCGTTAGTCCTCAAGCCATGACATCGTTAGTCCCTACACTAACGCCCGTTACCAGCTTTCTCCTTCATTTGAAATATAATAAAATATGATCCAAAAATGACGCATTGAATGGACAAAGTCAATGCAATAAAGATGCAGTTTAATGTTGATTGGCCAAGATTATAGTTTCCATATGCAGTTACAAAAATAAAAGGAAAGAATCAAAGTCAAGGCACGGTTTTAATGATGATTTGGCCATCATTGGAAGCTTTCCATATGCAAATATGGAATGATTGGAAGAATTGAAGACCTTGACTAATTTACCTCACAACATTTCCCTATAAATAGGAGATGGAATTCACACAAAAAAGTATGTAGTTTTTAGGACAGCTTTTGGCTTATTTACAGTTTATTTAATGTTTTCTGTCTTTTAAAGTATTGTCATTTTCTTTCCAAGCATTGTGTTCTCAAGGATTATTCAAATAAAAGATACATGAGTTGTTTATTTGATGATTGTGATGAATCGAAAATTATTTTGGCTTCTGAAGATTGGTTTGTTTGATGGTTCGGTGAAGTGCTCTTTCAGTCTAGAGTCTCCTGGTGATTGCAGCTTAAAAAACGCAGGGTACCTCATCATTTTCTCTATATAGATATTTCGTGTCTCATATTTACTATGTGTCTTTCAATATATTCAAGCAGTAGGTCCTTTTCTTTTGTTTGGGTTAGTATCGCATCTTCAGCCTTTCACTATTCCTTTCTTTTCGTTTTAGATAACAAATGAAAACAAATGAGATAGCAGCATATTAGTGAATTTCGTCCTTTCCCAATTTTTGAATTAATTTAGATCACTTTGGATTATAAAGTAGTCGTAGGTTTAAAGGCTATTTTCACGGCTTGGCTCGTTGATGTATTTGCTATTTGGTTCGGATTTAGTTTATGGCGTTATAGATCAGGATTTGGATTAGTTTGGTTTTATTTCATGCTATGGACTATGTGTTCATATCGCGTTTGTCTCCGCGTCTTACCAAGTTGATTCTTGGTTTCATCTTTTCCTTATCTCTTTATTTCATTTATTTTTACGCTTTTATTTCCATGTTTAGTTTAGATAATATTGTTATCCCTTTGCTTGTTTCCCGTAGCGTAGTATGCTTATTATTTTTAGCCTAGTTATGATAATTAACGAGTAGTTTATTAGTATGTTTGTCGAGTAAGATGTGCTTAGCGAACTAAGTGTGGAATAATAAAAAGTGACTAATGATTAATATTTTGTGAAAATTTATTTATATTAAAGTTTTGTTTAGTAGAACAGGTACAATTCGCAAGATTAAATAGGCTTAAATTTAGCAATTAATTTCTCATTAAAAAGCCGTTTTCATTATTAAGTCCACACTTAGAATCTAAACATTATTACTTGACAAGCATATCTCTTTAGATACATTTGAACAGTTTTGTTTGTTTTTATTAGCTGTCCTTTTTAGAGTTATTATATTATTAGTATTCCTATTATAATAAATTTAGTATTGAGTTGTTATTTTTCTTTAAAGTAGTATAAAAACCAAATCAAAACTTAAACCATTCAAAATCCCGATCATAAACGATAACCCGACTTTCAATTCAAGCCTCGTCAAGGAAACGACCCGGGAGGTTTTTGAAGTTGCTTTGGTTAAGAGCGATTTTCTTTAAACCCTTTCGGAATACTTACTCTCTATATTATTATTGATAAATCCTTATATATATATATATATATATATATATATATATATATATATATATATAAATATATATATATATATATATATATATATATATATATATATATATATATATATTATATATATATATATATATTTATATACTTATTTGGCAGGGATCAATATTTGGGCGCCGTTACAGGGTGAGGAACTTGTTGTGTTACGAATTTCAAGTTATCGTTTGAAGATTGTTTTTTGAAGATCCTTCCTCGGAAGTTATTATTGTTTTTGTGAATATTTTCGTATATAAAAAAATACAAAAATATTATAAAGTAATCAAAAATCAAAAAAATAAAAAAACCAACAAAAGAAATTGAGTTGTCAATTGTTAAATCGGCTCACCTTTAGGATTACAAACTATAAGTGAGGTATAAGGAGGGTTGATCCTACGAACTTCGACCCGAAAGGAGAAGGTTTTTAAAACGCTTCGCGCTTACCCGCTCCTCCGCTTCTTTGTGCGTTTTTCTAGAGAGCTACCGTGCACCTTTGACTTCTGGTTAGCAAAAATATTGTGTTTGTTTTTAATAAATATATAAAAAAAAACTCAAAAATATCCTTCTTTATCTCCAAACTGTTTAATTCTCATGGAATCATCCGTCCAATTCATCTGTGTCTTCTGTGGAAGTCTGAGTGATGAATATGGATGTCCTTGTTCTACTCGTGAGTTATGTGGGAACGACACTCATTATGGTTATGATTGTCCATCACAAGTTTCGTTTGATTACAATCAGGACCCATGTTTCAATCAAAACCTTGATAATTTTCCCCAAACTTCACCGAGTTTTCCATAGCAATATCTTTGTTGTGAAAAATGCGGGGGTCCTCATGCTACTTTTCAGTGTCAACCGATGAATCAAAATCTCTACAATTCTTTAGGTCTTGACCAATCCATACCCCCGCAAGTATTCTGTAGGTATCAACTCCCTCAGACAACGAGTGCGGAAATGTTACAAGCTCGAGAAGATCTCATGGAAGCTATACAAGCTTTTTTGAAGAAGTGTGATCATATACCTCCTAAAGAAAAGTGCATGGCTTTATTGCTAGATGAGGAGAGTTTTCTTAAAGTTAAGCAAGCTTTTGAAGGAGAGCAAAATCAACCGGAGATTATTCAAGAAGTGCTACTTCAACTTATTCATGATTTGCAACGTCTTGATGAAATTCAACCAAAGCAAGCAAAAGAAAAGGGGACAAATAAGCAAGTTCAGAAAAAACAAGAAGAAAAGAGTATTGCGGAATTGCTAGCAGAAGAGCAGACAGCTACAATTAACTCTTTTTATCAAAATCCCGATCTCCTACAAAGCTTGATTTACCAGGATGATGACAACGACGATGACGATTACGACGAAGAGAGTATACTTTCTATGAATACAGATATGTTTGAAACTCCTTCGCCTAATGCAATCACGACTTCTTCCCCGATTGAAGAGCCGAAGGACTCTCTCATAATGGAGGATGAGGATATTAACACTATTCCTGAAAAGGAATCGGACGAAGAAAATGAGTCTAGTGTTGAGAACCTTTTCCATATCCCAAGTGAGTCCAAGGTTACTTCTGATAATGAAAGTGAGTGTGATTTGCCAATTTTTGACGATTCTCCTCTCGACGTTTTTGAAGATAATTGTGTGATTTTCTCTAGACCTCTCTTTGATTCTTATGGTGATACTACCTCTAGTGAATATTCTAGTGATGACGAGTCAATTCTGGAGGAGGACGTTTTCTCGAACCTTCCTTTTAAATTTGACGTAGAATCCATTTCTAGTGACGTGTATCCGATTTATGATGAGGTGTTAGAAGATATTGATAGCACAAACTATCTCATTGACTCTATCAACGATTTTTCTCCTAAGATTGATCCTCTTCTCGAGGAGTTCGCCGGTGAACTCGCTCTTATCAATCCAATTCCACCGGGAATTGCTGGAGCCGATTTTGATCCAGAGGGAGATAGTCGTCTTGTTGAGAAATTATCATATGATAACTCATCTCCTCGCCCTCCGGAAGAACTCAATTCTGAAGATATAATTGAATTTTTCTCCGCATTTCCTATCCCCGTTGAGGGTAGTGACTTTCTTTTGGAAGAGACCAATACAATTCTCTCTTATCTTGATGATTCTTTACCTGAGCTTGAGACTTTTAGTTTTGATATTGAAGAGAAGAATAGTGGCAGTACCACTACTCACTTTGATTATTCTCTTCCAATTTATGAAAAGTTCAGTTTCCATGACGATCCTACGGAAGAGAAGAATAGTGGCAGTACCACTACTCATGCTGATATTTCTCTTCCTAAGTATGATTCGTTTCACTTTGATCTTTTTGATACTTTGCTTCATCTTGCCGATAAGAATGATTTTGTATTTGAAAAGTTCGACGATTAAAGTATTCTTCTCTTGCACTTGAGGAATTGAGCTTGGATCACTTGGAAACAAAGCTTATGATTAAATGATCAAAGGATTTTAGTGAGATGTGTAGGCTGTTTTAGAACAGAAAGAATGAGTGCAAAAGGTGAGAAAATAGTGGGGAAAAGTCCAGTATTTATAGGACAAACTAGGTGAGAGGCTACCTAGGGGCGGTCCCCTTAAATAGGTGGGCGGTCCCCTTAAAATTAAGGGGGCCGCCCGTGTATTTATAGGGGTCACCCTAGGCTAGGGCCTCCCCAGTTTGTCTTTTGTGTAGGGGAAATTTTCTGGAACTTTTCTAGCCGTTTTAGGTCCGAAAATTTAAATTTGAAAATGTGTATTTTGAATAATTTTAATTGTAGAAAATGTTTTGTAATGTTTATAAAAATGTTTACAACATTTTATAAAAGTATGAGGTTGATTAAAAATTTCATTTGATCATAAAATGCGTTAAGCATTTATTTATTCATACCTTTAAGTGATATAATTTTCGAAATGAAAATTTACTACTAATTACGTGTTTACGTTTAATTTTACATTGAACGTTTTTATATTTTGTGATTATCAAAACGTAAAGATGTCAAAAATATTAATAATGTTTTTAGGCATTATATTTTATTAACAATCTCTCTCTTTTTGATGATTACAAAATTAAAACTCATTAAATGTAAAATTATTTTTAAACAAGTATTTAGTGAGTTTCATGTCATTTCTCCTCCTTTTGGTAGAATCAAAAATACATCGTCGAGAATTGCTAGTTAGATCGACGAAATAATTGCTCCCCCTTGATGTGTGCTCCCCCTTGATGTGTGCTCCCCCTCGTTTGAGGGCATCAAGGAATCGAGATATGGTTCTTGGCTACAAAACCGAGTTAGAACAATACATATATTTCTAACATGTAGCAAGAGGGAAAAATATGGCATACTAGTAATGCAACCAACAATAATTATCCCATTGAAGTAAAATAGTGTGTGAACCACTGTAACATCCGAGAATTTTTGAAATTTTGAATGACGATTTCAATCTTTGACTTTTCAAGTCTGACTTGACTTTTGACTTTTGGTCTTTTATTTTCACATAAAAGCGATTACCGCGTAACCGGTAATTTTTCGGAACATATTTAAAGGAGATATATGTTATTCCTAGGTTGATTTATCAAAAACGAGCAGCTAAATCACGTTTTCATTTTTCGGACTCTAAAGCAATTTGATGTAAAACGACATTCCTGACAACTTTTTAGTTTTGACCGAGACCCGAAAACAGTCAGAAGGTGACTGAAATGCCCTCGCAAGATTTAGAAACGAGAAAATAATTAAATTATAATTAATTTACACTTTTTATTAAATAAAAATATTTAATAAATTAGTCACCATTTTATTCAGTAACGTTTGTTGATAACGCAAATATACGGGTTAAAAATTTATTTCTATTTTTACTTTTGAACGAGACGTAACCGGTTCACCAAATAAATAACGAACATTTTTATAAATGTTATAAAAATATTTATTAAATATTATCAAATAAATACTCATTTTTATCAGAAAAATGATTTGGAAAACAATGGCGCAAGTTTCGTATTTTGAAACATCCGTTAAGTCACTCAAACGAGTCCCGAACCGATAATTATCAAAAACTCATTAAAAAGTTACAAAATGAACCCTAAACTATTTGTAACTTGACACTTTTATTTAAAAGTTTAATATATATATAAAAATATATAACTTTTATTTCATTTCATAACATATAAACACACACACACCTTTATCTCTCTCCCCTCTCTCATAAAATCCGGCCACCACCGGCGTCGCCGCCCGCCACCGCCGGCCACCACCAACCACCGCCGGAAAAGTTTTCCGGTGAGTTTTTCGGCGAGCACCAAAAAGCCTCCTCTTCGCTCGATCTATCCGATCCCCAACACCACTCGCCGCCACGCACCTCCCCTTCGTCCCTACCCACGCATCACCGCCACCACAACCACGACCCACAAGGGTGCGTTGGTTTGTCTTGCTCAGCCGACACCACAAGGGTGCGTTCGGTTTGACAGAAAACCCAAAAAGGGTGCGTCCGTTTTGTGGTTAAACAACACAAGGGTGTTGTTTCGGTGGCTTAGCAACAAGGGTGTGTGTGGTTTTGTTATAAGCACCAAAGAGGGTGTGTTGGGTTTAAAACCACCACAACAGGTGTGTTGGGTTGGTTATGAACAAAAGGGGTGGGTTCAGTTTAAGGTTATAACAGCAAGGGGGTGTTCGTTTGGTTTTGTTATACTAGACATGGGGTGCGTCTGGTTCGTTCTCAGCACTATGGGTGCGCTCGGTTTCCTGTTTACACCAAAAGGGTGCGTCGGGTTTGGTCATAACCACCAACGGGTGCGTTTGGTCCGGGTAAAAGCACCACAGCAGGGTGCTTTTGGTTTGCAACAATTAGGGTGGGTTCGGTTTGAGTTTAACAGCGGGTGTGTTTTGTTTGATGTTTACATGATTAGGGGGCGTTTGGTTGGATAGAAATCGCACAAGGGTGCGTTTGGTTTAGTAGAAACCAATACGGGTGCGTATGGCTGTTGGGACAGCCGGGGGAAGGAGTGGGTTTGTTTGGCTGTCGGGACAGCCGGGGGGGAAGGGTGTCGGGTTTGGGTTGAAACAAATGGGGCATTTAGTTAGCTTTTGATAGTTGAGAGGACCCAAGAGAAGTATAAGGTATGTGGTAGGATATGGAGTACTTGCATATAAGAAGTTTTTTTCGACATCATCATCATTATCATCATCCGGTGTTGATGAATGACGTGCCTTGATGATGAGAAGATAGAAAAGATATGGAATGACGTTGCCTTGCCATGATCACTTCAAGGTCTCGAGTTTGTTTTAGGGCAAGAGAGACGCATGAACTCAATCAACAATGTCATAAATGCCATTGTTAAGATGAGGATACGTTTCCATGACGTGTCGATAAAGACGAGTAAGAAAACTAGCATATGGAAGATATGCGGTTGGAGTAGCACTAGCACCTTGGATTCTTTTGAACGAAGAAAAAGCAAGATTGTATTGTTTCTCGGCAACAACACAATACAACATGTCAGCAAGACAAGCGGGAAGATGGTCCGATGTCCTCCTAGTCTGAACACATTCTCTCGAATGAGGTTTTCATTCCTCTCTTTCCCATTTCTTCATGTCGGGCTTAAATTCTTTGGTACGAATTTGATTTGGATTGAGAGAGACGGTTTGACTTTTAATGGTACGGTCTACCATGACACGTTCCAATTCAAGAAGTCGACGAATGTCGTTGGGAGTCGGAAGATCGGTGCAATATGGTCCCTCGATTCCTCAAGAATACTCAATAGATGCAAGGTCCCACTCGTTTGTAAAAACGGCTTGACCATTGTATGGAATTTTGAGGATTTGACCGAATTGGAGTCCAGAGTAAGAGTTTATGAATTCAGATTGAATCATAAAAGAGATACAAGAATTGCCATATTTCATTTGTTTTGTAACCGTGACTTGACTATAGAAGTCTAGAATGAATCTTGGAACAATCGGTTCGTTGATTTGAAAGAGACAATTGAAGCGAATGTTAGTAAAGAGACGCTCGATGTTGTTGGATTTATAGTAGGCTTGATCAACAACACGACCTTCATGAATGTTGCGGTTTTCAATAGGTTTGTAGAATTGGGAAATGGTAGGGGAGATGCTAGGAATTTTGGATACTTTTGGTATGTAGGATTTGGTGAGAGATATATCGGTTGTAGTAGCTTTCGGCATTTTGTCACCTAAACAAGTTATCCACAACATAAGATGTTACAAATATAATAAGTAAAATGAAATTTTGAAAAATGACAAATGTGGGACAAGGATTACTTTGACTCTAAAAATAAAAACCTAAGAAGTGATCCATATGTTCCTTAATTTATTTATTTTGACTTAATCTAGGATGTCAAAGAATATATATTAGTTATATATTTCCACATCAAGATAATGACCCAAACACTCCCTTGTTAATATAAAATTTGTTTAAGCTTGTCGAAAACTATACGTTAAGTATATATTTTGTGTTACATAGTAATAAGTTTTATATTTTTGGACATTGACAACGGTGTAAATAGTGCTTTTGTTTTTTGACTCAAAAACATGTTTTAAAATGTTAAACCAAACGCCCCTTTATTTTATACCTTTCATAAAATGTATCAATATATATATATGAATTATATATTTTGATGACTTATACAAGTTAGTTAAGTGTTTATACGAGTGACAAGACTATAGTGATGGTCATTTTGATTCTAAAAATTGATCCTAAGAAACGAACCAAACACTCCTTTATTTTTATAAAATATTACTCATTGATTTGAAAAATATATACATATGTTTAGATAATCAATACTTGATTATTTTTAACATGTTTTGGCATTAATCGACAATGTGTAAGTTTAGAAATGCATATATGCGAAAGTTCGGCCGTATGTTCATAAGCCTACATGTTCTTAAAATTTTCGACTCAATGAAAGTGTTTTTGATTACAATACTATCAAGGTTGTATGTTCCTATGATTACGAGTATCATTGTATTTATCGGAATTCCTAGACCACAATAAAAATCTGAAAATAATAAGAACACCAATTTTATTAAGAGCCAAATAGATGAAATCAAATGAAAAGAGGGTGGAAAACTTACAATAGATTGTTGATTGACTTGTTAGTGAAAACCCTTTGCGAATTTATTTGGTTACATTTTGGTGATTTGAAGATTAGTTTTTTATAAGGTTTTTGGCTATGTTGTTCGTTCACCAATGGGTATGAAGAAGAGGAGGAATGAAAAAATGATGTGTTTTGGCATAATAAAATTTTGTCTGTAAGGGGGTGTTTGTTTTTTCAGATAGGCGTTCCCCTTAATTAATTAAGGGGGCCGCCCACTTTACACGCCGTTCCCCTCAATTTATTAAAAGTGGGCCGCCACGCCCCCGGGAAAAAAAAAATTCTACGAACTTTGGCCGTTTTGTGAGAATATTATTAACCATTTTTTTAATTAACTCATGTTTAATTTAAAAAGTTTCTTTGACAATTTCGGACAGATAATCAAGATGACAATACATGAGGTTGATTTGAGGTAAGACGAGAATGAATAGTGGAAGATAATGAAATAAATAAATAAGACGTATTGAAGATTTCAACAAGTTGATTCCGATAGACGTAGATGATGGTTGACATAGATCCGAGGCGATCGTCGAGGTCGAAGGGAGTTTGTTTCATCCATAGTGTGTCTATGATCTTTGCTTGCTAATCCTACTTCTATGTTAATTTCTAACCATTAGCTTGCTCTTCTTCATCTACGATGAGATTGCTAACGTGGCCCTGGAAGATTCTATTTTGTAACAAATGACTATCAATCTATACAAAAGAATAGTTTCATAGTGAACTAATCTCTTCATAGCAAACAACCAACAAATTATATAATCTAGAAACTAGAAAACTATTTCTAAGAACTAATTATACTACAACATCATAGTAACACATAGACATTTTATTCTACGAAGATGAAAAGTAAGGCGTACCTTAGTCTTTGGAAGTATCTTCATCAATGTCTTCATAATGTAAATGATAAGGGTTCATGAGAACCTTATCATGAATTTTTTAATCCGAAGACAAAGAATATTTGTAGAGAACACACCGATTCAAAGGTTGCGATGGCTTAGCTATTTGGTCCCCAACGTTTCATGTATCCGAAGTTATTGTTTCCGCATATGTTTTGCATTTGTTTGGGCACACACACGTGAACAACTTCCACAATTGAGTTAAAACTAAGTGATGTGAAATGATACCATATTATGTGATTAGGATAGTTTTGTCTGCCTTGGTCTCTCCTAGGTTGAGGTGTTCTAAACCGAGGTCGAGGACTATTAGTCTTCCTTGGAGGTGGAGTTTTAGACCTCATTGTGGGTTTAGTAAATCCGACTCCGGGTTTTAAGGAGGGTTTGTAAAAATGTTTTACCTCATCATCACTTGCAATAGGAATTTTAGTATTGTTTATAAGTATAAATTTTGGTTTTGAAATTTTGAGTTTAATCAATTTTTTCTTTCGACTCCGACTAGCTGGGGACTTTTACAAACTTTACTTTTTGGTTTCCACCTAGGTGACTCATTGGAAAAAATTAAAAACATACCCCGAATTTATCTCCGAAGTTTTTTGAGAATTTATTATTTTTCTTAAGTTATTACTTACTATCATTAAAATGTTTTAGCCTATATATTTCTTTACTAAGCTTCTCAATTTTCAACGCTTAAGTTCTGAGACATAATTTAATATTCTACATTACTTCCTTACCTTTTCTAACCTAATAATCTATCCTTTTAATTCCTAGTACTTCATTGTTCCTAATTTCTTCTATTTAAGCTTGTTTTACGAGTTTAATTTTTAGGCCAAGACTTTTTAGTCCTATATTGCATAGTCTACTATATTCATTCTCTAAGTCTTTTTCGTCTAGAAATGATTGTCATCACTAAAGGATTTTCGTTTCAAGAAAATACCTCATTCGAAACATTAGCCCATAAGACACTTTCCGTCAGTTTGTCTTCTCCTCTTCATCTTCGTCGCTATCACTATCCAAGATCCTCCAACAAACGCTTTTTTGATTTTGATATCTTGATAGTTTTGGCATTCCTCCGACGAGATGAATTTGGATCTCTACAGGCCAACCACACTACTCTAGACCCTCAAACAACAAGAGGTAGGTTTGGCGCATCCACACTTAAAGCATTTTTCTTTTCGCCTTATTGCCATTTTTGTGTCGTCTTTTATTTCTTTGAAATGATTTTCTCTCTTCCATGTGGTTTTTCTTACGACATCGTACCCTCGTCTTTTGAAGAATTTCTTGAAGTCTCTACGGCCATGACGTATTCTTTCTCTTCACTATAACGGAAGGTTTGATCTATTTTATCACCACTCGAATCCTTTCAAGCTTTTCAAGGCAATAGATCAATTGTTCTTTTTATGCTTTTAAAAAACGGATTTTCGAATCATTCATAATTACTTTCTTTAAGAATGCCCGTGAATTTCCCAAAGAGTTCGTCAATGATAAGAGTTGTTAGAAATCTTTGATTCTTCAAATCGCCGTGACTTTTTGCCGCAGTCCATTTAGGATGAGTGGTCCTAAGAAATTTCCTAACATAAAATTCTTGCTTGAAAAGAAAGTTCGTCAATGCTTATAAGACTAGTTAATAATAGTGTTTAAAATTTAGCAAATGCATATCCTATTGATTTTCTCTTCCGAGATCATGAATTGTTCATTATGGCAGAGAAAACCGTACACAACGTTGGTTACGCCGATTTACGACACAAAGCTAAATGTCGAGTTCTAATCTTAGCTAGAACAAATCTATCACAACAAGACTTCACTACTTGTTCACGACTTCACAACTTCACGACTTCTTCACAGCTTCAAGACTTCTTCACAACTTCCAGACTTCACTTCACCACACTACTTATATCACAACTATCTAACACTACTTGGTAAGATCACCACGGTCTAACTATACTTACAAAGATCGCCAAGATCTAGCTACTACACATAAATATAAGATATACAATTGATTTACAAATATGTGATATGAATGCAACAAGGTAGCAATACACACTAAGTTGTAATACTTCTTCACTTGACGATGGAAGTATTCTTCTCTTGCACTTGAGGAATTAAGCTTGGATCACTTAGAAACAAAGATTTATGATTAAATGATCAAAGAATTTTAGAGAGGATATGTGGGCTGTTTTGGACAGAAAGAATGAGTGCAAAAGGTGAGAAAATAGTGGGGAAAACTCCAGTATTTATAGGACAAACTGGGGGAGCGTCTACCTAGGGGTGGTCCCCTTAAATAGGTGGGCGACCCCCTTAAAATTAAGGGGCCACCCTAGACTAGGGCCTCCCCAGTTTGTCTTTTGTGTAGGGGGAATTTTCTAGAACTTTTCTAGCCGTTTTAGGTCCGAAAATTTGAATTTCAAAATGTTTATTTTGAATAAAACATTTCTTTTAATTGTAGAAAATGTTTTGTAATGTTTATAAAAATGTTTACAACATTTTATAAAAGTTTGAGGTTGAATAAAAATTTCCTTTGATCATAAAATGCATTAAGCATTTATTTATTCATACCTTTAAGTGATATAATTATCGAAATGAAAATTTACTACTAATTACTTGTTTACGTTTAATTTTACATTGAACGTTTTTATATTTTATGATTATCAAAACGTAAAGACGTGAAAAATATTAATAATGTTTTTAGGCATTATATTTTGTCAACAGTTTGGGTAGGTGTTTTTCCAGCAACTTAGAAGACCTAATTCATTCCATAAACATCTTGTAATGGTTTGATTATCACTTATATCTTAATTCATGTCTTAAATTCTTTTTGTTGATTATGATTTGAGTATGCTTGGATAATTCATCTAGTATTTATTTGGGTACGCATGAAACTTGTCATTAGTTGATTAGATCTTGTTGTTTGTGACAGATTCAATCAGTATAATTGATTATAGTTTATAATTCTTGTTTCCTATTGCTTCTTGTTAATGAATGTGCGCGTTAGGCTTTAGAAAACCAGATTTTATCTGTGTCGCTGTTGACATGTCTAGGGAAACACGAGTGTATGGAAAGGATACCATCGGTAACAGTCTTCATACTACCTTATCCCTTATATGGTTGATCCATCTTAAGATATTTCAAATGCATGTAGTGTATTCTTAGCTAGGGCCTCCCCAGTTTGTCTTTTGTGTAGGGGGAATTTTCTGGAACTTTTCTAGCCGTTTTAGGTCCGAAAATTTGAATTTCAAAATGTTTATTTTGAATAAAACATTTCTTTTAATTGTAGAAAATGTTTTGTAATGTTTATAAAAATGTTTACAACATTTTATAAAAGTTTGAGGTTGAATAAAAATTTCCTTTGATCATAAAATGCATTAAGCATTTATTTATTCATACCTTTAAGTGATATAATTATCGAAATGAAAATTTACTACTAATTACTTGTTTACGTTTAATTTTACATTGAACGTTTTTATATTTTGTGATTATCAAAACGTAAAGATGTGAAAAATATTAATAATGTTTTTAGGCATTATATTTTATCAACAATCTCCCCCTTTTTGATGATTACAAAATTTAAACTCATTAAATGTAAAATTATTTTTAAACAAGTATTTAGTGAGTTTCATGTCATTTCTCCCCCTTTTTGTAGAATCAAAAAGACATCGTCGAGAATTGCTAGTTAGATCGACGGAATAATTGCTCCCCCTTGATGTGTGCTCCCCCTCGTTCGAGGGCACCAAGGAATCGAGCTATGGTTTCTTGGCTACAAAACCGAGTTAGAACAATACAAATATTTCTAACATGTAGCAAGAGGGAAAAATATGGCATACTAGTAATGCAACCAACAATAATTATCCCATTGAAGTAAAATAGTGTGTGAACCACACTCATGCATACATAAGGAAAATAGATAACATGCTAACATACATGAAAATTTTAAACTACAAAGAGTCCTAAAACTAGTAAAGCTCCATAGGACTTGCTTGCAAAATGGTGGATGGACAATTATTTGAGAAGACAAACATAGAGTATGTTTAGTTTGGTGAAGATGGTGGAGGTGGTGGAATGATGGTTGTTGGTGGTTGTGAGAGCATGTGTTCAATATATGAAAACATATATTGAAGTTCATCTCTCAATCCAAATATGAGAGTACGATTGTGAATGCAACACAAGCATGAATCTCCATGTGCCTCAAGAAGGTTCCAAGGAATGGGATGACCAACAATAGGTGGTGAAGGTGATGGAGTATCAAATTGGACATCAAGTGGGGTAATTGGTGAAAGGGTGAGAGTGATGTCCATTGATGCATTTTCTTGAGTTGGAGGTGGTGGAGAAACTCTTGGAGGTGGAGATGTTGGTGGGTTTAAGTAACCATTGGGTGAAAGTGATGTTGATGAGGTTGGTGATTTGGGTATGTAGTCAATTGAGGATGAGGAAGTATCTTTGGTTGATGGTGTTTTGGAGGGTGCATTAGGAGCACTAGGTGATGATAGTTGAAGTGTGGGTGATGGAGTTTTTGTGTCATCATGGGTTAAATCCACAAACAATTGTTTTGGTGGAATGATGTTGATTTTTGGTCTCTTGGAGGCTTTGGAGATGGAAGCTCTAGTGGATGCCATGGATATTGATAGTGGTTAGTGTATGATTTGGTGGATGATGTGTTGGTGATGATCATTTGGAAGGGATTTATGGGAAGAGAATGGATTGAAAAAGGAATGAATTTGAACTAGTTTAGGTTGTTCCAAATTGTGTTTGAGCATTCTGGGCAAAGATAGCTGAGACTAGGTAAAAGAGGGTCAAAAAGCAGGAAAAATACTATTTTACCCGTGATTCACTAGGGCGGTCCCCTTAAAGATAAGGGGGCCGCCCGTTATGAATTAAGGGGGCCGCCCTCTGTTGGCTTCCATTTTTCACAGAAAAACAATTTTTCTTAGAATTTTTGTGAGAGTATTTCTGTTTTGGTGGTTATTTGCAGCAAGCCCTATTGAGTTGTATGAGCACATTTAATCATATAGCATGTAATAAACATATTAAGTCATGAAACCAAAGTAGCATAACTAAAACAACTAAAGGTTTAAACCATCATAGCAAACAAGTACCTAAAGATAACCAACACATAAGTCTTTCCGAATACATCGGATAATCACCACACAAGTTGTTAAGAACATACACATAATCAAGTTAAAAGTTGTCTTAAACTACATTTAGACATCTAGCTTACTTCACTCATATGTCTTCACTTCTTCTTCTTGCTAAACACTCCTTTTAGTGCCTTTCCAAATGACTTGAATCCTCAGCGCATTTCCTTATGCATTTGTTGTGTTTGGTTGAGCAAGATGGTTTGTCGTTCAAAGAGAGTTTCATCAGTTTGTTCGGAAGCGGAAGGCATTTAGTAGTTTTGGTAGTTGAGAGGACCAAAAGAGTAAGGTAGGTGGTAGGAGATGGTGTACTTTCACAAGAAGTTTCGACATCATCATCATCATCATCGTGTTAATGAGATGACATGCCTTGATAATGAGAAGATGAAGAAGATACGGAATGACGTGCCTTGTCACGATCACTTCGAGGTAGTCGAGTTTGTTTTGGGGTAAGAGGACGCATGACTCGATCAACAATGTCATAAATGCCATTGTCAAGATGAGGATACGTTTCCATGACGTGTCGATAAAGACGAGTAAGAAATGTGCCATATGGAAGATTTGCGGTTAGAGTAGCTCTAGCACATTGGAAGATGGTCCCGATGTCCTCCTAGTCCGAACACATTCTCTCGAATGAGTTCTTCCCATTGCTTTATGTTGGGGCTTAATTCTTTGGTGAGGATTTGATTTGGATTGAGAGAGACAGTTTGACTTTTAATGGTACGGTCTACCATGACACGTTCCAATTCAAGAAGTCAAAGAATGTCGCCGGGAGTCAGAAGATCGGTGCAATATGGTCCCTCGGTTTCTCGAGAATACTCAAGAGATGCAAGGTCCCACTTGTTTGTAAAAACGGCTTGACCATTGTATGGAATTTTGAGGATTTGACCGAATTGAGCCAGAGTAAGAGTTATGAATTCGTGTTGAATCATAAAAGAGATGACAAGATAGCCATATTCATCGGTTTGTATCGTGACTTGACTATAGAAGTCTAGAATGAATCTTGGAACAACCAGTTCGTTGATTTGAAAGAGACAATTAAAGCGAATATTAGTAAAGAGACGCTCGATGTTGTTGGATTTATAGTAGGCTTGATCAACAACACGACCTTCGTGAATGTTGCGGTTTTCAATAGGTTTGTAGAATTGGGCAATGGTAGGGGAGATGCCGGGAATTTTAGATACTTTTGGTATGTAGGATTTTGTGAGAGATATATCGGTTGTAGTAGCTTTTGGCATTTTGTCACCTAAACAAGTTATCCGCAACATAAGATGTTAAAAAATATATAATAAGTAAAATGAAATTTTGGAAAATGACAAATGTGGGACAAGGATTACTTCGACTCTAAAAATAAAAACCTAAGAAGTGATCCATATGTTCCTTAATTTATTTTTTAACTTAATCTAGGATGTCGAAGAATATATATTAGTTATATATTTCAACATCAAGATAATGACCCAAACACTCCCTTATTAATATAAAATTTGTTTAAGCTTGTCGAAAACTATACGTTAAGTATATATTTTGTTGACAAGTATAAGTTTATTATTTTTGACTTTGACAAAGGTTAAGTAGTGTCTGTTTTGACTCAAAAACATGTTTTAAAATGTTAAACCAAACGCCCCTTTATTTTATACCTTTCATAAAATGTATCAATATATATATATATATATATATATATATATATATATATATATATATATATATATATATATATATATATGAATTATATATTTTGATGACTTATACAAGTTAGTTAAGTGTTTATACGAGTGACAAAACTATAGTGATGGTCATTTCGACTCTAAAAAATATTATTCATTGATTTGAAAAATATATACATATGTTTAGATAATCAATACTTGATTATTTTTAACATGTTTTGGTATTAATCGACAAT
>BQNB010011264.1:0-81873 GCA_026074375.1 Tanacetum coccineum | reverse complement strand
TCTTTAGGGGTAAGCTTATTTAAGCTTATTCTCCTTTTCAAAATATCTTTAAGAGTTTATCAGTTTTTAGTTTTTAGCTTATTTACCCTTCTAGCTTATTCTGGTTGCTTATTTTTATGCTTGAGTGCTTATTAGGGTTAGTTAAATATCTGTTTTAGCTTATTTGCTTATTTCTTGCTTCATTAAACTAACAGTACTAACCTTAAGCAACCAGCACTAACTTATAGCTAGTAGTACTAACTCCAAGTTAGTACTGTTAGTTAATACTGTTAGTACTGCTGTTAGTACTGCTGAGTTTTTCTTATTTAATTTAGTTTAATTACTTTTTGAATTTGCTTATTTAGAGTTAGCTTAGCTCATTTGGTTTGCCTTAAGCTTATTTGAGCTTATTTGTGTTTTAGTGTAAAAGTTTTAAGTGTTTTTACCATTTCTAGTTCTTATTCTTGTTCCAGCTTATTTTCTTTGCCTTTCGGTTATGTGCATTTGCTTATTAAATTTTGGTGCCCAATCCAAATCCTTGTCATATTCAAACATCAATCATCAATCGTCTCTCGATTTTCCATCTCTAGCCTCGTTGGGACATAACGACCAGGGAACACTCTATACTGCTTCCGGTTTCATTGGTCTCGCGTGATTCTGATCCTTTTTGTGTGCTTGTATTTATCGGTACATAATAAAAAGGAGTCTAATTTACGCGAGTCAGTAACTAAGAAGGGCTAGTATGGTGAGTCTTATAAGCTAGAAACTAGCCATGAAGTGTCGGAAGGTGTTTTTGAGGCCACGGCTAAAAGGGAGACAACGAGTTGATCAAGCAACTTGTAAGCTACTTGATTGCTTGCTTAGTGATGTCATAGAGGTGCTAGGGTGCTTGCTTGAGGTGCTTGGTTGCTAGCTTGGGTGTAAAATGGGTCAAAATGGAAAGAAAATAGTGTCGGGTTGGTTTTTCTTTCGGGTTAGGGTTTAAGGTTTTAAAATGTGGATTAGGGTTAAGATTAAGGGTAGATTAAGGTTTAGGATTAGTGTTAGGACTGATATTAGGGCTTAGGATTAAGGTTTAGGGCTTAGTTTTAGATTTAGGGTTTAGTTTTTAGTTGAAAGTGAAATTAGGGTTTAGGGTTTTGTTTTTATGATTTAGGGTTAAGATTATGGATAGATTAGGGTTTAGGAGTCATGAATTAACTACTTGTACCTTGTGTTAAAGTGGTGTAAAGTTTAAACATGGTTTAAGAGCTTAAATGACCTAATTAGGTTTTTAGGCATTATTGACTTGTACATTGAGCTTAAATAAGTTGTACATTGACTTGGAGGGAAAATATGATTCAAATATTATGCATTATACACTTGTACATATGTTTGAAGGCTTACACATTCATTTTTATATGTATACATTACATATATTTAGGGTTTTGATGTGAACGTTAACGTTTAATGCTTGTTTTGAAATAACGTTTTGAAAACTACGTTAAATGGATAATGTACTTGGTAAAAATGATATTAGGATATAGACTTGACATATTAGGATGTTTATATGATATAAACATAGATATATATGGCATTGATAGAGGTTGTGTGAGCTCGTTTACTTTAGAGATGCAAGTTACGTTGCATAATGAGATAAAGCAAAAAAAAATTCCCTGTAAGAAGGTGATATATTTATAATAGATGTATATTACATTGCATCTAATTTAATAGATGGATATTTACATTGATAAAAACTGCGGGTTATTATAACCCTACTCGATGTTTTCTTATACCAAACGCACCATTGTGCTGACCCAGATCCGAACGCACCCTCTCGGTGCTAATAACAAACCAGGCGCACCCTTGTTGGTGATTCAATCAAACCAACGCACCTTTATTGGTGATTCTGTCAAACCAACGCATCCTTGGGTAGTGCTCATAAAAAACAAACGCACCCTCATGGGTGTTTATAAAACCAAACGCACCCTATGTAGTGACTGAGTGATGGAGACGAGGGTGAGGGTGGCGACGGTGGTGATGTGGTGGTGTGGGTTGCGGTGGTGAGGTGGAGAGGGTGGTGACGATATGGTGGTGGCGATGACGATGGTGAGATAGTGCGTTGGGTGGGGATGGATCGGTGGATCGGTGATGGAGGGAGGTGATGATGGCGTGGTGTGGTGGTGGCAGCGGAGGTGGGTTCGTCGGATTTTTGGCCGGAGCGGCGCCGACGGCTGTCAAAAGAGAGAGAGAGAGATAGAGAGAGAGGCTAGGGTTTGCTTATCCAAATGAGAAACCCTAATGGATTTAATATATATATATATAAAACATTTAAAAAAAATGACATGTGTATAATAGTCTAGGGAGTGTTCAGGTAAATATAACTACAAGGACTGAAAACGTAATTTTTGTTATTTAATGATTCGGGACTCGTTTAGGCTAGCTAACAGATGGTTCAAAACACGAAACTTGCGTCATTGCGTTCTAAATGGTTTTTCCATGAAAAATGAGTATTTACTCGACCATTATTGCATAAATGTTTTATAACATTTATTTAAAATGTTTAATAACATTTATTTAAAATGTTTATTATTTATTTGTGTATCACGGATAAACCGAAACCCTTTTATCGTTTAACTCACACCACCAAGTGATCAAGAACGAAGAGGTGACATGTCTTCAAGATCCGTTCATAAGGGTCTCGGGTAGGTATTTCTTTGAGTTCCAATCGAAACAAAGATGAGTTAATAATATATTTGTTATAAGACTTGTCTGTTTATTTCGTATATCATGTATGGGTTTAACCCACATGAGTCTATGATGATTATTACTTTCGTGTTGTTGATCTTTTGAAGGTCTTGGATTTAGTTGTAACACACGAAAATTATATCTCAGATCTGTCATTTTTTAATTATCGAGTCTTGTTGTAGTGCGTTAGAGGATATAAAGGGGATAATGATTTATGACGAAGAGTTAGGTTAGTTATTGGATTTGATTTTGTGTTGTTATGAGGCTGTGACGATGAGATTTATATGTTGGAACTGGATTTGTGATGTGGTTGTATGATGTTTGATGTAGTGAAATTGGTTTGATGTTGTTGTTGTTATCATTGTTGGTAATGGTTTAACATTGTCGAGTCTGTCTATTGTTTTCTCTTTTTGTCATTCTTTAATACGTGACTCGGTATTACCGAGTTGACTCAGTATTTACTAAACCGTTATGGCACATAGCAAACCGCTGCAATCATCAAACCGCTACCAGGTTTTAAAATAGGTAGCGATTTGTTTAGGTAAACCATGAAAAAATGGCAAACCGCCACGGCAAACCGTTATTGACCAAGTCAACCCTCTATGGAAGTGGTTTACCAAACCGATACCTGTCACAATTGTACCTTTTTCTTTAAATCGGGATCTGGGTTTTTTTCTTTTAGCCAAACCGCTATCAAGAAAAATAGATAAACCTAGATTTTATTTCTTCAATAAAAGTTATCTTTTAAGAATAAACAACAGTAGATTTAACACATATCAAAACCAGAAATTTATGTGAAACGTAAACAACAACAATAAAACTGTTTGCTTGGTAGATTCTTAGAAGAAGAAGAACCATTTACCCTCGAAACAAATTCTGATACAAACAGAAAACAAATAACCTGTTGTATAAAACCAGCCTGCTGGTACTAAGATAAAAAAAAATAGTGTAAACGTAAACAATGATACAAATCGACCCTTGTTTATACCTGATGCCACGTTTACAAATAAGAGAACTAGCTAAAACACAATATGAAGGTCAGCAGGAAAAACAAGAAGTAAGCCATATTAGATTGATGGAGAGAAAAGGAAAGATGTGTGTATGCTTGGTAGAGAGAGAACACACACACACACACCTTATGAGATTATTACAAAATGAATCCTTACCCTTCCATGGAAGTATGGAGGGGGTATTTATAGTCCTAGTGACACATAACTATCTTAACTAGTCATTATTAGCCCTTACGTGTCACGCTTTAACTAAACTATTGTAATTTAGATAAGGACGAGTCTGTGTAGGCTACATCGAATTTGTAGCAAAACCTGTTATAAGTCTCGATCCCTTGTGCCTAAACGAGGAGGAGTATTAATCAAGGGAGAGTCTTGCATCGTCGAACTCTTTTCTCTAATATCTCGACATTTAACCTTTTTGGATTCGACAAAAAGGGGGAGAAATGGATTAAAACTCATTAATAACTTGAAAATTTTATTTTTATACAAAATGAGTTTATATTTTGTCATCATCAAAAAGGAGGAGATTGTTAATACAAATAATGCCTAAAAATGTTATTTATATTTTTTGACTCCTCTACGTTTTGAAGATGACAAAATGTTAAAACATTCACGATAAAAATAAACGTTTACATGTTATTAATCATAAACTTCCATTTCAACATATATCACTTAAGGTATGGATAAACAAATCAATGTAATACGCTATCGGTTAGGATCGAAAAATTGATGTGTTTGTTTCTTCTTAACCCTCACATTTGTTGTAAAAACTATATTTTTACAAAAATAAACAAAATAGTTTTATTAATAAAAATATTTTTATTAAAGTAAAACAATATTTTTGTAATTCAGTTTCCCCCTAAAACAGAAAACAACATACCAGATCAATCTTCCTCACAAAAAGACAAAAATCAAAGCGTCGGTCTAGGGGGGCCTCCTAAGTGGCTAGGCTGCCCCTAGATATATCTGGGACCGCCAGGACCACCACCAGATGCTGTTGGGAGATTTCCTGGCTATAAATGCTACAATATTCATTAGCAGAAAATTGACTTTTGTATGAACTTTTCACTGTCTCGTTTCTCTCTCTAAAAACCTTATTTCTCTCACTAAATCTCCTTTGATCTCTAAACCATGTTTTTTAATTTGTTTCAAGTGATTAATTCTCATCTTCTACCTTCTTCCTCTTTCTATCAAGTGCAAGAGAAGAACACTCGTATACACCAAGAAACGAAGTGTTATAGATTAGTGATTTCTCCTCTCTTCTTCTAAGATCCAAATCTCTATTTTGATTATCTTGTGTGATTGTGTAAATCGGATAGTGTGTAAATCTGATATTGTAGATCTTGTGATTTGGTAGTATTTGTATATTGGTAGATTCGTTCTAGCTAATATTAGGACTCGACATTCAGCTAGTGTCAGAAAATAAAGTAAGCGACGTGTAAACGGTTTTCTCCGCCTGAAGAGAGCTTGTTGACATAGTGAAATCTTGAGTCGGATACTCGGGGAGTGGAGTAGGGCGAAGAAGAGCTTTGTAGCTGAACCACTATAAATCTTGGTGTCTTGGTTTGATCTTGAGTAAGAGATAGACCTTAAATCAGATGTTCACTTTGTTAAAGAAATACCATATTTGATCTAAATGGAAAGCCAAAGAGATAGCCCAAAATCAGTTGTTGATGAGTGATTTACCACTTTTGAGTACGCAAAAAACTAATAACCACTGTAATTGAGCTAGCCAAATAATTCTCCTACATAAGCTACTGAAAAGATGTTAAACCACAATAATAAGCCACTGAAACTAGTAAATGATAGGCTACAAACGAAATAAGCAGTTTAACAAAATGAGCTACGAAGAGGATAAGGAAACGAAATAAGCTAAATTGGACATTAAAAGGTTTCAAAATAAGCTAGAATCTTTTGTTAAGCTGCTTAAAACCAAATAAGTTATCATAAAAAGCTGTTAACAACAGTGGGTGAAGTCGGTTTAAAACTCCTTAGGATCGTTTATAACTCGAGATGGGTTGTGTGATCTCATCTAGGATTACCAAATTAACAATGATTTTAAACTGCACATATAGCGGAAGAATAAACTCATATATCATAGTTACTCTTCATGGTTTTTCTTTTTATTCATCATACCCCAAAATAATTTTTTGAGGTACACTATCTAACTATAAATTATAACTAAAATACTTACGGTGTAACACACATCTCACATTTTACTAGTGATCGATGTCTATTGGAACTAATATCTAAAACACACGTCTAATACCCTTTATATAGAGGGTTTACAGGAAAACCTAGAGTATTAAGGAAGCTAAACATTTGACTTTTCAATGCTTATCTTTAGGAAATATTCCAGCTTTTAATTATTCCATATGTAGAATGTACCATAAAGTGTCAGATTAGTCCTGTTGTTCATTCTTCATTCATGTGTTTTGTACATGTACTTTTGTAATCATCAAACCAATAAACTCAACAACCACGAGAAGGAAAAAACAACGTGAAACTAAACAAAAAATAATGACAAAGAAATTTTGATGTTAGTAAAAAAACAAACTGTTTAGCCAATATTGACAAATGGTTAACAGCCTAAAAAATTTAAATACTAACCTTACTTTTATCTTAGTAAACAAATAGATAGAATAAGAGAAATAAGTCGTTTGAAAAAAATCCAAAGAGCCGAACCAATATTCTCACAAATAAGTCATCATAACAAAAACAATAAACCCACCCGAGGCTCTGATACTACTTGTACATAATAAGAGACACTAGCTAAACACAATTCAGAGGTCGGGGAGGATTAAACAAGAAGTAAGCCATATTAGATTGAATGTAGGCTCTTCCCTAGGCATTGATGTTGGTCTTTTGGCACTGATTTGTATAATGCCCTTTTTCTCCACAGGCATGACAAATAACTGTCATTGGTAGCTGATTACTTCCAGAGGCTGCCCTCTTGTTTTGGCAGTTCTTGGTCAAATGGTCCACCTTGTTGCAAGTATTACACTTAACAGTACAAGGTCCGGTGTGATGGAGATCACATTTTCTACATAATGGGAGGTTTCTGGCATACCTATTGTTCTCAGCAGGAGTGGCAGCATATGCTTTGACAGCTTGTTGCCTTCGGTTCTGTTGTGGTTAGTGATTATTATAGTGGTTGTTGGAGTTGGTGTTACGGTAGTTGTTGTTGTTGCGATAATTGTTGTTGTTGAAAGTTCTTCTGTCGTCAAACTTTCGTTTATGATCACTTGATACTTGCACTAGAGTGTGCTTTGTTACTTGATCTATTAGCCTTTGGGCTATGTTAATGGCTTCCTCTAAATTTTAAGGCTTTGAGGCGGTAACATTCCCTTCAATACTTCTAGGTAACCCTTCGTTGAAGGCTTCCAGGAGTTTCTCGGTGTTTGGTACCATGTTCGGGCATAGGACTGCTAATTCTTAGAATCTTCTAACGTAAGGTTTAAGATCATTTCCCTTTATAGTCAGATTGTAAAGTTCATTTTGCATCTTTCTGACTTCAGTTCGAGGACAATACTTGTTTGTCAAGAGCCTCTTTAACTTAGTCCAGGTGATTTGATTGGCTTGATCTACTCCCGTAGGTTGGGCGTATGCATTCCATCAGGACAAGATATCATCAGTAAGGGTACCAATAGCAAATGTTACTTTGTTTTCCTTGGCACATTTGTTCGAGAGAATACTGATTCGGTTCGTTCAAACCAGCGGATGAGGCCAACTGCTCCTTTCGTACCTTGAAGTAGAAAGGTTGACAGCTTATGAATTCTTTATAGTTTCTCATTTTTGCTACAGGAGTTCCAGTAGGACCGGTGTTCCTGTTGGGATTACTAGTACCTGCCATTGTTGCAGCTTGTACTTCCAGAGCCGCAGTGACACTGTCAGTAACTAGTCATGGCCGGTGCTTCAGATGTTGACAACCTTTTGGGAGGCATTCTATCAACATAAGACAATACGTAATAAGAATTAAAATGATTAAAGTGCAAAAATAAACATTGTCATAATAGTGATATCAAAATCATAGATAATTCATATCAAATAAGTATCTATGATTTATTTAGAAGTCAGGGTATGATTCATAATGATGATGACGGAGATGATGATGCAAGAGAGATATGAAATAACAAGGTATATAACGGGATTGCCATTGTATTATATCATGAACAACTTGCCTTTGTACTATACATAGTCAAGATTTGAAAAGTGTTTTTATTTATACCACACATCCCGTGGCTAGGTTCTAATAAAAGCGATAACTAAGATCTAATCTAATAGTCCGATGGTCCTTCTTGGCTGATCTTGAGTTCATTGATGGCATTCAGAAGACTTTCCTTATCTTCTTGATGACGAATCTGGATATCGTTGATGATGTGTTCTAGATCAGTAATTCTGAAGCGAGCCAGAGAAATTTTGTAGTTATTTCCCATCTGCTTCTTTTGAAGTTTAGAAATTTAAGCACGAGCTTGTTGGAGTTCTGCTTCTAAATTGTCAAAGTCTTGTTGGATAATCACCCGACCCTTTCCGAGTCCTTTGATTTTGTCTTCTATGTATTCAGTACGGTCGAGAGAAAGTTCATCTAGAAGATTCAAGATTTCCTCAATTTGATCCTCGTAACGTTTCAGACTTGTCTTACGAGAGCTTTTTCTTATCTCAAAGTCTTGAGGTAGGGCAGAAGTAGATGAGGATGAATAATCTCGTTTCTTTGGTGGTAGTAGTCCTTCAGGAAGAAATAATTCTTGAGGATTAAGCATTGATGATTGAGGTATGATAGTTGGAGGTGGGACAAGTAATTTTTCAGCATAAAATGCTTGCATAACTTTCATGTAGGGATCATCATGAAAGAGCGAAAGAGTTGGTGAAGCTATTGGAACTACACCAAATGAGTTCGAAGAGCTAGAATAAGTTTTTCCCGGTGAAGCTGGGACATAGTCCGGAGAAGCCGGGATAAAGTCTGGAAAGTTGGAGGAAAAAGCATCCTCAATACCAGAAGTAAGGTGGTTGGGAGAAGACATCGTTCTGTAAATAACCCAGCGGTAAATAACATAAGTTATTTATATAATAGTATAATAAATATGTATCTTTACATACTATTCCTGGAAATGTAGTGGCATGGAGGACTTTCTTGGCTAGAAAAAGAAAAGTAGTTATAGTTAAGGTTTCAACCTTGTTCTCTATAACCGTGGCTCTAATACCAATCTATAACACCCCCATTTTTACATATAGCAGCGGAAGCTAATCTGGGGTATTATTTCATAGTACAATAGTCATAATCAGAGAAAACTAATCGAAAAGAGACGTTTTTAAAAGATAAGTTATAATTCATTTATTCATCAGAGTTTTTACAAAAAAGTGAGGTCCCAACATCTAAAAACATAAAGTTTGAATGATAACAGTTTAGCCATCTTCAAGTCTGTGCCACTCCATGCCATAAGTTGCTTAATTACTTGAGATAAACATGCTAAAAAGTCAACACAAAGGTTGAGTGAAATTCATAGGTTTAAGTAAAGTAGTTTGAATACAAGTTCAATAGTAGGTTACGTTGTTATACACCCATAGTTTGTAATAATTGCATGCATGTACAATTATCATGGAAAACAATATTATTTCCCTAAGCTCATGACATCGAAGCCTTAGGTTAATCAATAACCACAAATAATTGCCCCAACGGGTATCTTTGCCAAAACACCCGTAAAGTTATTCAAATGTGTGCTATTGGTTACCGAAAGTATATGTACACCAACGGGGAGTCCAATCCCAAATAGATCTATTCACAGTATTCGCGCTTACCCCGATGAGTAATTAATGGTTCATGATAGTGGGGACTTAATGGCAAAAGTAGGGACTTAGGCAATAATGTATCATGATATCATACAGAAAAATACTTGCATTTATGGTTTATAGCATGTATCCCCCTCACGGGTTTATAAAACATTTAAAAGATTGAATGCGAGGCTTGGAACTCACCTTAATAGTACAGAGAAATCTGATTGATGGCAAAAGTATATTAAATGAAAGTAACGGCTTCGTTTTTCTTGATTCTTGGCTTCTATTCTGAGCTTAAAGACTTTTCTTAATCTTCTATTGCTGCTATAGAAGAGTTAGAATTCCATTTGAGGGTATGAGATGAGATGTGTGGGATGAAATGAAAGGTATGTTTGGTTCGGCTATTTATAGGGTGAAAACACTTGGTGCTTAAGTTTTCTTAGCTTCTAAGGGCTTGATAAGTGTTAAAGCTAGCTGAGGTGACTAAGGAGGGCTAGTATGGTGAGTATTATAAGCTAGAAACTAGCCATGAAGTGTTGGAAAGGTGTTTTGGAGGCCACGGATAAAAGAAGAGAAAGGAGGTAACAAGGAGGTGATCAAGGTGCTTGTAAGCTACTTGGTTGCTTGCTTGGTGATGTCATAGAGCTGCTAGGGTGCTTGGTTGCTAGCTTGGGTGTAAAATGGGTTAAAATGGAAAAAAATGGTGTCGGTTTGGTTTCTCTTTCGGGTTAGGGTTTAGGGTTTTAAAATGTAGATTAGGGTTAAGATTAAGGGTAGATTAAGGTTTAGGATTAGTGTTAGGACTGAGATTAGGGCTTAGGATTAAGGTTTAGGGCTTAGTTTTAGGTTTAGGGTTTAGTTTTTAGTTAAAAGTGAAATTAGGGTTTAGGGTTTTGTTTTTAGGGTTTAGGGTTTTAAATCATAGATTAGGGTTAAGATTAGGGATAAATTAAGGTTTAGGAGTCATGAATTAAGTACTTATACCTTGTGTTAAAGTCGTGTAAAGTTTAAACATGGTTTAGAAGCTTAAATGACCTAATTAGGTTTTTAGGCCTTATTGACTTGTACATTGAACTTAAATGAGTTGTACATTAACTTGGAGGGAAAATATGATTCAAATATGGTGCATTGTACACTTGTACATATGTTTGAAGGCTTACACATTCATTTTATATGTATACATTACATATAATTAGGGTTTTGATGTAAACGTTTACGTTTAATGCTTGTTTTGATATAACATTTTGAAAAGTACGTTAAATGGATAATGTACTTAGTAAAAATGATATTAGGATATAGACTTGACATATTAGGATGTTTACATGATATAAACATAGATATAGATGGCATTGATAGAGGTTGCGTGAGCTCGTTTACTTTAGAGATGCAAGTTACGTTGCATAATGAGATAAAGCAAAAATTTCCCTGTAAAAAGATGGTATATTTATAATAGATGGATATTACAGTGCATCTAATTTAATAGATGGATAATTACATTGATGAAAATTGCGGGTTGTTATAGTCTCCCTCCCTTAAAAGAAATCTCGTCCTGAGATTTAGTTGGATGCCGGAGTGATGTTTGAAAACAGATGTGGATATTTGGCACGAATTTGATCTTCGCGTTCCCATGTAAATTCTGGTCCTCTTTTAGAGTTCCATCTTACTTTGACTATAGGAATACGACTTTGTTTCAATTGTTTGACTTCTCGATCCATAATCTCTACTGGTTCTTCTACAAAGTTGAGCTTGTCATCAAGCCGAAGCTCTTTCATTGGAATGATGAGAGATTCGTCAGATAGGCATTTCTTTAGATTAGAAACGTGGAAAATACTGTGGACATTACTAAGCTCTTCAGGAAGCTCTAGTTTGTATGCCACTGGACCGACTCTCTTAAGAATCTTAAATGGTCCAATGTACCGGGGATTAAGCTTTCCTCGTTTTCCAAATCGGATGATTCCTTTACGAAGTGATACTTTCAACATAACACGATCTCCAACTTGAAATTCTAAAGGCTTTCGCCTGACATTGGCGTAACTTCTTTGCCGATCTCTTGCAGTCTGCAAGAGTTGTCGAATTTGCACTATCTTTTCAGTGGTTTCATGAATTATTTATGGTCCTGTGAGTTGGACATCTCCAACTTTGGCCCAACAAATAGGTGATCTGCACTTTCAACCATAGAGTGCCTCGAATGTACTAAACTTCGTTTTTACTTTTTTTCTTTGTCTTTCCTTTGCTTCTCGTTATACGTGCTACAATATACTGCAAACACACTTTGGTACAATTAAGTAACAAAAGCATATAAAAATAGCCAAATATCATATACAAAAGTACGGATAACGCTACTTTAAACATACTTAATTTGAGCGTTATCACTAAGTGTGACATGTGGACTTGAGGCTCATGGGCTTTCCATGGGCCTTGGGCTAACAAGCCTACTTAAGTTCCAATAATAACTAAACAAGATATCTAATGATATCTATGGAAGCGACCGACACTTTCGTGTTCCTAACACATACTATGGTCATTACGAGTTCCAAGTAATGCCTTTTGGATTGACAAATGCACCGGCTATATTCATAGATTTAATGAATCGGGTGTGCAAGCCATTCTTGGATAAATTTTTTATCATGTTCATAGATGATATTTTGATCTACTCAAGGAACAAGGTTGAATATGAAGGAAATCTTAAGCAAATTCTAGAGTTGCTTAAGAAGGAAGAATTGTACGCTAAGTTTTCAAAGTGCGATTTTTGGCTTTCTAAGGTATAATTTCTCGGTCACGTGATTGATAGAGAAGGCATTCATGTGGACCCGGCTAAGATAGAATCAACTAGGGATTGAGCATCGCTTAAGACTCCGACAGAGATTCGTTAATTTTTTGGTCTTGCTGGTTATTACCGAAGGTTTATTGAAGGCTTTTCGAAGATTGCCAAACCTATGACCAAATTGACTCAGAAGAGCATGAAATTTGATTGGGGTGATAAGGAAGAGGCTGCATTTCAGACATTGAAGAAGTCGTGTAGTGCACCGATTTTGGCATTGCCGGAAGGAAGTGAAAACTTCATGGTTTATTGTGATGCTTCTCACAAAGGGTTGGGCGCGGTGTTGATGCAAAAGGAGAGAGTCATAGCTTATGCATCCCGCCAACTCAAGATTCACGAGAAGAACTACACTACACATGATTTGGAGTTGGGAGCTGCGGTGTTCACTCTCAAGATGTGGAGACATTATTTGTACGGCATGAAGTGCGTTGTGTTCACTGATTATAAGAGTTTGCAACATATTCTAGATTAAAAGGAGTTGAACATAAGACAACGTAGATGGTTAGAGTTGTTGAGTGAGATTCGTTATCATCCAGGAAAAGCAAACGTGGTGGCGAATGCCTTGAGCCGAAAGGAACATATCAAGCCACTACGAGTTCGAGCTTTGGTTATGACGGTTGGTTTAAATCTTCCTGTGGAAATTTTAAAGGCTTAAAATGAGGCTAGAAAAGAGGAGAATCATGGAACCGAAGATTTGTGTGGTATGATTAAGAAGCTAGAGCCGCATGCTGACAGAACGTTATGTTTGAATGAGAGAAGTTGGATACCTTGTCGTGGTAGCTTAAGGGAGTTGATTATGTATGAGTCGCATAAGTCAAAATACTCAATTCATCTTGGATTAGAGAAAATGTATCAAGATTTAAAGAAGCTGTATTGATGGCCGAATATGAAGGCTGAGATTGCCACCTATGTCAGTAAGTGTTTGACATATGCTAAGGTTAAGGCTGAATACCAAAAACCACCCGGTTTATTGGTTCAACCTGTGATCCCATTATGGAAGTGGGAAAACATTACTATGGATTTCGTTACTAAGTTACCAAAGACGTCAACTAGACAAGATACAATTTGGGTAATTATTGACCGACTCACAAAATCTGCTCATTTCCTACCAATGAAAGAAAATGACTCAATGGAGAAGTTGACGAGATAATACTTGAAGGAAGTTGTCTCAAAGCATGGTGTATCAATTTTGATTATTTCTAATCGAGATGGTAGATTTACATCTCAATTCTGGCAATCGCTAAACAAAGCTCTAGGTACTCAATTAGATATAAGTACGGCTTACCATCCGCAAACCGATGGTCAAAGTGAAAGAACCATCCAAACTTTGGAGGACATGATGCGTGCTTGTGAGATTTATTTTGGTAAAGGTTGAGATAGACACCTACCTTTGGTGGAGTTTTCTTACAACAACAATTATCACACTAGTATCAAAGCTGTACCGTTCGAGGCTCTGTACGGTCGCAAGTGTCGATCACCCATTTGTTGGGCTGAGGTTGGAGACGCTCAGCTCATTGGCCCAAAAATTGTCCATGAAACAACTGAGAAAATATTTTAGATCAAGAAGCATATTCAAGCCGCTCGTGATAGGAAAAAGAGTTTAGCCACTAGGAATCGTAAGCCCATGGAGTTTCAGGTTGGAGATATGGTCAAGTTGAAAGTGTCACTATGAAAAGGGGTGATACGTTTCGGTAAATGGGGAAAGTTGAACCCTCATTATATTGGACCATTTAAGGTACTCGCTAAGGTTGGAATGGTTGCTAACATGCTTGAACTCCTAGATCAATTAAGTCATGTTCATAGCACTTTCTATGTTTCTAATTTGAAGAAGTGTTACGTCGACGAACTGCTTGCTATTTCATTAGATGAAATTCAGATCAACGATAAGTGAAACTTTATCTAGGAACCGGTCAAGATCATGGACCGCGAAGTGAAGTAGTTGAAATAAAGTCGTATCCCTATTGTTAAGGTGTGTTGGAATTCAAGGCGAGGTCCTGAATTCACTAAATCTAAACCTACGTCTGAATTAACATCTTAAGTTTTGAGAACTAAGTTCTTCTAACGGGGAAAGGATGTCACACCCCGTAAATTTTAGATCAGTATTTTAAACTATTCCAATCATTATTTTGAATCTTATCCGTTACGTTTGAATTTAACCTAAAACCGAGAGGTTATCCCGCGTGAATCTGAAAAATGTCATCGGACACGTTCCAGCTCCGGATATTGATTAGTCGAGATATTATATGCATTATTTTATCTTTTCTAAGTGTTTTGTAGTTTACGTTCACTCTCGATATTTATTTTTACGGTTTAGCGTATTATTTACGTTTTTCGCGTTTTTGATCAAACGAAACCCCGGAAACCCGTAATCTTTTCGTGTAATCTATAGTTATCGTTTGTCTTGAGTTTGTAAGTCAAAAATTTTGTGACTTTCCCTCCCCCTTTTGCTTGTTCGAACGGCGAAACCACAAGGAAAGACAACATCAAGTCTTAAATTAATTCATGAGGAATCTTTATGCTTTAATTTAAAAAATTTAGAAGCATGCAAGGTGGTGTAAGAACTCTTGTCTTTATGCATGCAAGCTTTCGACCACAAAACCACTAACAAAAATCAAGAGAATATGAATTAATTAAGATGGCTAGTTAGTTAACCATGAACCCCCCCTTGTTGTTGTCGTCTAAACCCAAGCCACACACACCCTTGGTGTGTGTTGGCTACTTAGCCATTTGGTTCCATTGCTTGTGCAAGCCTTAAGTCTCCTAAACCCTACTTCACATTCTATAAATACCTTGTGATAGAACTTAGGGTTCTCATTCATTTCATAGCCTCGAAAATTGTTTTCTTTCTTCCTTTTTTCCTTCCTAGCTCACGGCCAACAACATCAACAACCATTCCATAGTTTTGATTCCTATCAAGATTCATCCATTCCAAGATCATTTCTAACTATATCTAAGGGTGTTCCAAGGGTTGATCATTGTTTTTAAGGTTTTCTAAAGATGTCAAGAGTTAAGGTTTTGATATTTCAAGAGGGTTTTGTAAGATTATTTGGGGTTTATAGATCTAAGGATTTTAGGTTGGATCTTGTGTGTTTCTTGAATTATATTCTTCTTGTAAGTGTTCTATTTCATCTTTTGTGATTTCTTTATGGTTCTTATGCAAGGTTAAGGCTTATGTGTTTGTGGTTTTAAAAAATAAACAAGTTAAAACATAAACTAGTATTGTTTTATGATTCTTTGATTTACAAAAGGTTTGGTTGTGAGTATGAGTGATCATGAGTGTTGCAACAATAGAAATGATAGGATTAGGTTAGTATTGATTGTGTTTTTTATGGCGAAACATTGGTTGGTTTAGTAGTGAACGGGACTAGGTTAGAATAGGCACTATTTTGAAGTTTGGAGGAATTTTTGGGAGCATTTGCGAAAAATATGGTTGCTGATCCGACTTTGTTTTAAGGTTTCGGGCGACTTAAAAATGTTTTCATTAGTCAAGAAAGCAATTTTTGGAGAGCTTATTTCGAATAGATAGATTTTCATATATTGAACACTAAAAGCGAATTTAAAACGGCCAAGTTATGGCGAAATGAATTTTGGAACACTTTTCGGAAAAATAATAAATGAGGTTGCTGATGTGAACAGTAAATTGGGTTTTCAGACACTTTCGGACATTTTTGAGGTTTTAAAACATTGGCGAAACATATGAAAATATTAGCGCATTGATTGGAAACACTATAAACATCATAAAGGTAATTATGGAATGCCGGATGTTATAAAAGCATAAGACTTCTAAAAATAGTAACTTTTAAGATAAGTCATCGAGACGGATGTAAAAGTTAGGCGTTTAGGCATTGATAAAGTGTTTTCGGAAATATGGATTTAATAAAATATAGGGGATGGTATTAATGTCTTGAAACTTAGAACTTTTCTAAAATAGAAAGTTTTCTAAAATAGTAACTTTTAGTAAACCGTAGCGTATTTTAATCATGAATATTTTGTCATCATAACGACACCATTTTTCTAACTAAGACACAAACACATATGGTTGCCTACTCGTTTTAAAGCGTTTCGCTTTTGGTTTCGTATATCATATCTTAGTCCTAAGATGCATCATTCCTTTAGGTGACAGCTATGATTGTGTATCATCTTTCTTTTACGTGATTATCATTCGCTCATCGCTCTAAGGTGAGTTCATAGCCATACTTTTACTCGTTTTGAATAAATGTTTTACAACTTGAGGTGAGAAACATTGCTTGTTTTAAACTTTGGACACAAGTGTTTTCAGTTATCATTTCCTATTTACGTGTTGCCTAAGTAGTGATTAGACCACTATCATGCCCGATCCATCATGAACCGTTAATTACTGTTGCGGTAGTCGTAAGGGACTTCTACAAGAAGTTTTACAACTCCCTAGGCATTGTACCTAATCGTTGTAGTGTAGTATAGGCAAGACTCGGGGGTTGTTATCCTTCTCTAGGAGAATAGGTTGGGAAGGATTGATCACGGTCTCACAAAATTTTAGGGGTTGAGAGAAGATTATTTTTGTGTTTTTATATTTTATGAAAGCAGTAAATCATATGTTTGAGAGGTTGGTTTGGTTTTAGGCTTTTAGCTATTAAACTAAATATAAACTAAACTAATGGTGATAACAATATAATAAAAGATTGTGTTTATTTAATCATGTATTACTCCCTAGATTGCTTCTCCTAATGTTGTTGCTTTGTTACACTTGTGATGATCTATATAACTATTTCCTAAGTCATGAACGAATTACATGAATCCGCCGTCTATTTAATATTATGTTAAGGCAACACACAAGTAAGGTAGTATGAAGACTATTACAAGGCCCCTAAGAGTATATTAAATGCATTTGAAATATATTAAGAGTGGATCAACCATATAAGGGGCAAGGTAGTATGAAGACTGTTACCTTATGGTATCCTTTCTACACAATCATGTTTTCCTAGACATATCAACAGCGATACAGACAAAAGCTGGTTTTCTAAGACCTAACAAGCATACTCATCACAAGAAGCAACACCATGAAGATCTACATCATAGGTTTCATACAATCATAAATAAACACAATAGAAGGTTTAACCAAGCATGTTAAAGATAAAGCAAGAACAGATAAGAATCACACAACAAGACATATTAAATGATTAAGATAGTCTTACTTTGTTAAAACATGAATTGAAGGAAGTACAATAGGGTTTTGAGGCCCTAAAATCGTCCTTAACAGCTGCTAAGCGAACTAGGGTTCGTCCCTTTCTTTTACTCTAAAGTTACACACTTAAAACCCTAAAAACAGATTTATATATATAGGAAAATCACTGAGATGGCGTCGCGTTTTAATCGTGACGCCGTCATGAAAGAGAATATTCTAGATAATGGGATGGGTCATGCATTATGACGCCATCTTAAGATCTTGTGACGCCGTCTTGGTATGAAATGTGACGGCGTCACGTGTAATATGTGACGTCGTCTCTAGCTGCTGAGAACATAATCTTGAGAGATGTTGGTGTAGGTACGTAGTCTTGTCCGTTTCTTCTCCAAATGAGCCCAAGTCACGTGTATTTCCTCCAAATGCCTTCCAAATGCTGAATACCTAAACGGAACGATTAAGTACCTATTTTGGGCATAAATGCACGATTTAGGGTGTTAAACGACCCTGAAAAAGTGTATAAAATGACACCTCATCAAATATCCCTACAGTTGGGATTTGCTTGTCCTCAAGCAAATGGGCTTTTCTACCTAGATAATAGCAATATGAAGGTCATTTTTATCTACTCTTTAAAAGTATTTTACAATACAAACTTCTAGGCCTTGTAATTAAAAGCACAGAAAGTATATACTAGCACCTCACATAAGTGTTTGGGATTCTCTCTTTGACTCGGTTGTATAATAAATTATAACATAATGGGGGAAACGAAAAATCAACACTCATTACCTTTCATAGCATATAAATTACCATAGGCTAGGTAAAGGATCAAACCTCTACCGCTAGGTGCAAGTATTATTCATTACTATCTAAGAGGTCTTTTAATGGGTTGTGGGGTGTAGGTGTAAAATAACATATAATGGAAACGGAAACAGATGGGATATATTTGGGTGGATTTGGGTGAATTTAGAGTGGAAGGGTTAGCTAATTATTTACACGAATACACGTTGGTTTGGTTGCTAAGCCAAGACTCGGACAAAGATACACAAACTCTACACAACTCTACATCCATCTCTTTTTTTTCTCTATATATATTTTTTTGAATAACATAATACTCCCTCCGTCCCATAATAAGTGTCCACTTGGACTTTTTTTAGTCTTTTTTATCTAACTTTGACCATAAATATTTTTATTTGTGTTATATAATACTTGATGAAAATTATACCATTGAAAATTCATTTAAAAACTGAATCTATTCATATAACTTTTATTAAGTATTATATAACACAAATACAAATATTTATGGTCAAAATTCAATAACAAAGACTTTGAAAATTTCAAGTGGACACTTATTATGGGACGGAGGTAGTATGTGATTAAACACATATAAAAAATCCCCCATACTAAGCTATTGCCGTGTGCTCACGCAATGTCATATACACACATAGAAAACTAAAAATTTCAACCCCTAGACTAATTACCTCGAAAAGCAGCTAAGTGTTCATCAAGGGGGATTAAGAAATCACTAGTTTAAAATGCCCCGTTTTACCATTTTTATATATATGCAAACACTTATTATTATCATTATTAAAAGTTGGAAGTATTTTAAATAATCCAACTATGTACCACGTATGCGTTTGAAGACATTTTATAGGTCATTCTTTATATTTTTGATTACTTGTGTAATTTTTATGCTTAATTCATAAGGGTGAAAAATCCTCGAATCCCCGAATCCTCGTGGGGATCCCCGATCCCTATTGGGGACGGGGATGCGAATGAAAAATGATTCCCCAACGGGGATGGGGACGGGGATGGGATGAGGCTCATAAACGGGGATGGGGATGGTAAATACAATCCCCGAAATTCCCCGACCCATTGCCATCCCTAATCATACGGGGTTTATAATACGTACCCCTACACTTGAGCTTTTACATGCTCGATACTTACAATCTAACTAATGACCCGATTTGAGGTGGATCAAAATAACATGAAGATCATTTGACAAACATATGGGGGTATTGACTTAACTTTTCTTTCCCATTCTTCCGCGAAATAAATACTACCATGAATCCCAATCGTCCCAAAACTGTATTTACAAGGATAAGGACTTAGCAACCATGTACTCAATAATTAACTTGGGTTAAACACAATAATGTACTAAAGAGGAGTACATACAAGGTAGGCTAAGGCGATTTGGGTGTAACAATTGGTTTAAAGGGTAATGTTCTTCATTAATAGCCGAATTAACCAGAAAATTACAAGAACCATGAAAAAGGATAGGCTCCTACCTCTTCTAGAAGGCCTATATGGCACGTTTGCATCATATCTATCCCTGATACGCTGGCAATCCCGAGGCATTTCATTGGTTGAGAAAACATGGAAGTGATCCAAGGGCTCAAATGGATGGATTTGGAATTAAGGGCTAAGATTGGGTGCTTGAAGACGCTCCTTATGGCCTAGAAGCTTCTCTCAGTCACTATAAATAGAGAGAGGATTTCACACAGAGAAGGGGGGGTAATTTTAAGCAGCTTTTAGTAGTAATTTAGCTTATTTTTAGCTTATTGTCTTTTTGTTATTGTAATTTCCTTTTCAAGCTTGTAACCTTTTTATTATCAATAAAAGTTTAGTTTTCCTTTAAGTTTTATATTGAATTCATACTTTACTTTTATACATTTTCGTTTAACATATGTTTGGGAACTACCTAATAAGCTCAATAAGCTCCTTATTACCTAGTAAGCTAGTTCTTATTCAGTTAAGCTTGCTTAAGGCTTAACTGAATAAGCTAATCATTCAAATCACTCAAATAGTCATTAAATGCTTAAATTGGAAGGTAAGCCAGAAATGGATGGGCTTATAGGTTTGTACCAGCTTATGAAATTAAGCTAGAGCTTGTAGATAAGCTATAAAGAGCATTTATCTGTCCTTGTTTTGAGCAAGGACAAGTTTAATTTACTTTTACTCATTTTAGCTTAAATTCTGTCTCAGCTTATTAAACTGCTTAATTATTGCTTATTTCTGCTTATTCTCTACTTATTTGTGCTTATTCAGTCTTAATATAGTTTTATGTGTCTAGTTTATAGTTTAGAATAGTTTAATTTGAGCTTTTATATAATCTGTCCATCTTATTAGTTAAAATAGCTTATTAGTGTAGCTTATTGTTGAGTGCTTATTTTTCCTTAGTTTAAGCTTATTTGTCCTTATTATGCCTAGATCTTAATCTGTTTTCATTATTTGAAGCTTTATTTGGTCTGTTTTAGTAAATATTTAACTTTAAAAATGAATTTGCCTAGTTTAAAAGGGGGGTGTTTGGGATAGGCTTGTTTGTTATGTGTTTTAACTTAGCAAAAATTGGGTTTAGCTGATTTTAGAGTTTCAAATGGATTTGATAAGTTCAATAGGTCTATATGTTGGTTTTTAATTTTTTTTAATAGTTAGAAATAAGCTTTGTAAAGTTTTGAAGTTAGTTTAATCAAAAATCCAAATTTGCTAGTTTAAATGGTTTATAAACTGCTTAGTGGTTTAATTCTTTAAAAAGTGTACTTGAGTTGTGTTATTTGTGCTCAAAACTAGTTTCTTGTGCATCATTTTGCATCTGTTTCAAGTTTATAAACCTTGGAAAAGCCTTAGAGAGTGTTAGATCAAAAACAGTCAAGTAATGCTTGCTCATTGCTATTTTTTTTAAGTCTAAGTTTACAGATCATATAAGGCCTTATTTTAACTAATCTTAGGTTAATTTTTGTTGAAATCAGCTTAGTGTAGTATGGTTTCAATCTGTTTTAAGCTTTTAGTTTGTTAAAAGTGATTTAGAGTCTTAAAATTTAAGCTTCAAGTTGTCATTTATTTTCAAAAAGCCAAAAAAATAATAGTGTAGACTGTCATTTTCATTTGCCTTTCTAGCTTATTTCTTTATCAAGTTTGCTTAATTCCTGCTTATTTATGTTATTAGGATATGATTATACCTTATTTTTAGGTTTTTGCTTTTTCTAGTGCTAATTAGTCCTTATTTTAGGCTTCCTAATTTGTCATATGTCCCTTATAAAGTGCCTTTTTGTGTCAACTGTCTTAGTACCTTTTGATGCTTTTTCAGCATTATTTCACTTGCTTATTTCTAGTTATAAGTGCTTATTGAGTCTAGAATTAGGTCTGTTTTTAGCTTTTTAGTTTTCTATAAGCTTATTGTGTCCAAAAGCTCAAACAGTTTTAACTAGGTTCCTAAAAGTCTTCACTAGCTAGTTTTGCAAACTGTCACTTCTAACTGTCTTTTTCCTAGCTTATTAATAAGATTTAGCAATAAGTCATTTATTAAAGTTTCTAATTTTAGCTTATTCTATAGCTTTTTCAAAAAGAAAAATAAAAAAAATGTTTTTTTACAAAAGGTAGGTCACAGGACTCGAACCTATGACCTCCCCCACACAACACACACGCCTTAACAATCTGCCCTTGGGACTTTTTCATTATACCTTTGCAACATCTATTTCTTATACTAAGTTAAGTTTTGAGCTTATTTTAGCTTATTAATTTTTCACAGCTTATTAGTGATAGCTTTTAGATTCGTTTTTCTTTGTAAACCCTTAGAATAAGTTCTAGTATTTTTATAAATTTTCTTAAATTTTTAGGATTAAGTTGAGTATTTTTAGTTTAATTTTTAAGTATTATTTAGTTTTAAAAATAGTTTTAAATAGTTTAAAAATTCAAAAAAATAATTTATGTGTTTTAAAAAATTAGTTTAATACATTTTAGTTTAAGAAATTTGCATTAGAGTTTTTAGAGTTTTAATTTGTCATATTTAGTTAATTCGTTAGTAAATTTTAGTTATTAATTAGTTATTAATTGTGTTAAGTGTCGTTAGATTTTTAAATTGCCTTAATTCCTAGTTTAGCGCACCTTTATGTACTTTCCCTTTGCGTTGTTAGAATTAGAATTCAAAATCCAAAAATACGATTTATTCAAGAAGCAATCTCGAAACCGAAAACAAGATTTTCAATATTCACGCTTCGTTGGAAAAACGACTCGGGAATAATTTGAATTTTATCCTTTACGGAAATATATTTTATTAGTAATTAGCTTATTCTTTTCACAAGGTGGTTTATGACCTAGGTTGTTCTTAACAATATATATATAATACACACGTATCAAATTCGTGGCGCCGCTGCCGGAGAAGTGTGAAACGATTATCGCGTTGAAGTTTGAAGATTAGTGCATTGAAGACCCTTCCCCGTGAAGTTATCATTTTTTTGTGAATATATATTTTACATTTCTTTATTATTTTCAATTTCTTTTATAAAAATATAAAAAAATTACAAAAATATTTTATTTTTCTCATTTTAATTTTTGTGTAAGGATATTGGACTTAAAATAAGGATATTTAAAATGGAGATAAAAATAAAATAATTTATGGGAAAAGATTGTAGTAAGGATGGATTATTTTTATTAAAAACACCAACTAATACTGTTCCTAAAGTATTGATAGTACCAAAAAAAAATTAAAAAATCAACAAAAATTAACTAGTTGCTCAATTGTTTTTATCGGCTCACTTTAGTTTAACAAAACTATAAGAGATGGTTTAGGAGGGTTGATGCTTACGAACTTCGTCCGAAAAGGAAAAGTTTTTAAACGCTTCGCGCTTACCCGCTCCTCTGCTTCTTTGTGCGTTTTCTAGAGAGCTACCGTGAACCTTTAACTATCGGTTTAAAAATATATATATATATTTCTTTTAGAGTTATTTTTCTTATTTTGTTAATGCATGCGCACCCGCTCTTCATAGAATTTAGTTGTTGAATCTTTCCACGATTTCCAAAAGCGACGTAAATCGTAGGACGTTCCAAACAAATATCGAAACCCGAGCTTCGTACTATTGTAGAGAACCTTCCATTGCTACTCTGGCGGATACGCGTACTATGTCAGAATTACTCCAAGCACCCACCAAGGGTTACAGAGATACAATTGTTATTCCCGCTATACTTGTTGAAAATTTTTTTTTTTTGAGTTAAGTCAGGTTACTTAGCTAGTATACTTCAAGTTCAATTCATAGGTTTTTTGAGAGGGACGATCCCCATTCTCATATTCGATGGCTTAACAAGATCACTTCTACTCTTAAGTACCAGAATGTTTCTAATGAAGCGATCAAGTTAATGCTTTTATCCTTTTCTCTCGACAGAGCAGCCCGGATTTGGCTTGAGAAAGAACCACCTCGTTTTATTCTTACATAGGAGGATCTCGTATCCAAATTTGTGAATCATTTCTTTCTTCCTTCAAAGACAACAAATCTTAAGAATGATATCACTAACTTTTAGCAAAGATTTGATGCGTCATTTGGTGAGGCATGGGATCGTTTCAAAGATCTCCTCCGTAAATGCCCACACCACGGTTTCTCGGAGTTGCATCAAATCGATACATTCTACAATGCATTGACACAATCCGATCAAGATTCTCTAAATGCAGCAGCCGGTGGAAATCTTTTGAACCGTACTCCTCGAGATGCTTTGACGATCATTAAGAATAAGTCGAAAGTACGTATTTTATGAAAACAATACCAGGATTTTCAAAGTGAGTACTATACTTCTGTCTCACATCTCCTTCTTCGGATGTTACCGCTTTCATCGAGATCATTAAGGAATTAGTACTTATGAACAAGGCTACTCAACAAGCTACCGTGAAAGCCATAGATGAGACTTGTGTGATTTGTGGTGGACCACATCCCTACTATGAGTGTCTTGCCACCGGTGGCAACACTTTTGATGCTTGTGTAGCCGTAGGGACCACCCGGTTTTCCTCCTCTGAATGTGAAGAACAGTCAAAACTACAACCAGAATCGATACAATCAAAATCAAGGAAATTATCAAGCTCCGAACAATAAAGGATTCAATCAACGAAGAGGGCAGAACTTCAATCAAGGAAACAACAATTATCAAGCTCTGAATTATCAAGCCTCGAATAATCAAGCTCAAGTTAGACCTTCGAATGACTTATCGAACTACATGAAAAGTAATGAAGCTACTTTGAGTTAAAAAAAATCAAATAAAAAAAAAAAAAAAAATCCTGCAAACTCAAATGAGTAATATGAAGTCGAAATTGCGAAATGAATTCAAATCTTCTTTTACAAATAAATATTCCTCTATTGAGACAAAAACCAATAAGCTAGAAAATTAAAACAATCAGATAATGAACATGTTAACTAATCTTACAATACAAAGGCAAAGTCCCTCGGGTTCGGGATCACTTCCTAGTGATACCGTAGCTAACCCGAGAGGTGACGTGAAAGCTATTACCACCTGAAGTGGTATTGCTTATGAGGGACCCTCGATTCTACCTATTTCTTCTTCTCTCCTGAAGGAAGTGGAACGAGAACCGGAGGTGACAAGGGACAAGGTTCAAACTACAAGTTCAGAGGTAGTAACCGCTATACGTACATCCTCGGTTGTCTGAGAACACGATTCCAAAACTTGTAGTTGTTCCGAGGCACCTAACTAAATACCTTCGATTTCTAATCCTTCAAGGCTTAAACAAACCAATGCTTCAAATGAGGAAGGACGAATAATCAAAGATTGTAGGTTTCTCCAAATATTTCAAAGATTGCACTTCGATATTAGCTTCGCGGATTCTCTTCTTCACATGCCAAAGTTTGCTTCTACTTTCAAGAGTCTTCTAAGTAATAAGGAAAAATTATTCGAATTAGAAAGTACTCTTAAATAAGAATTGTTCGGCGGTACCCTTAAAAAGTTGCCCAAAAAACTTAGAGACCCCGACAAGTTTCTAATTCCTTGCGATTTTCCAGAGCTAGATGAGTGCTAAGCCTTAGCCGATCTTGACGCTAGCATCAACTTAATGCCTCTTTCCATATGGAAAAAGCTTTCGCTCCCGGAACTTACCCCTACTCATATGACTCTCAAACTTGCTAATCGATCGGTCGCTTATCTGGTCGGTGTAGCCAAAGATGTTTTTGTTAAAGTAGGAAAGTTTCATTTTCTGGCCGACTTTGTTGTAGTTGATTACGATGTCGATCCTTGGGTTCCTCTCATCCTCGGGAGACCTTTCTTGAGGACGGCACGAGCATTAATCGATGTACACGGTGAAGAGTTAACTCTTCGAGTCAATGATGAGGGCATTACGTTTAAAGTTGGGCACACTTTGAGATACTCCCGTAACTATTATAATGAATCGGTTAATCAAATCAATGTCATAGTCATTGCATGTGAGGAGTATGCTCAAGAAGTGCTCGAATTTTCAGATAGTTCGACGAGTGGCAATCCCACTCCTTCGGATCCTATAAATGTTTCTTCTTCCCTCTTGTTCACTCCTTTTGAAGGAGGAGATTTCATTTTGGAAGAGATAAAGACTTTTCTACATACCCTAGATAAGCCTTCTAATTTTGATGATGATTACTACGACACGAAAGGAGATATTCTTTACCTTGAGAATTTTAAATGAAGACCCTTCTCCGAATCTCCCTCTGATGAAGAATGAGGACCTTAAGCAAGTTGATGTTACTATGACGAAGCCTTCGATCAAAGAATCCACAGGAATCTCGAGCCTCATTGGATTTACCTCCTCATCAGAATTATGATTTTTAGAGGACCGATAAATTTACCGTATCATTTCTAAAGAGTTAAAAGATGAAGAAAAGGCTGCCCTTTTAAAGGTTCTTAAGTCACACAAATGGGCCATCGCATGGGATAATCTCTGACATAAGGGCATTAGACACCATTTTTGTACTCACAAGATGATATTGGAGGATGACTTTAACCGGTGTTGGGTTCAACTTCAAAGAAGGGGTGATTCCGAAATTTATCCTAAGGTATCAAAAAAGGAATGTTATTCAACTCTTTGGATGTGGATTGATTTACCCTATATCTGATAGTCAGTGGGTGAGTCTCGTACATTGTGTGCCTAAAAAGGGTGGAATGACCGTAGTTGAAAATGAAGATAATGAGTTGATACCTACTCGATTAGTTACGGGTTGACGTGTATGCATTGACTACCGAAAGTTAAATGATGCCACTCATAAAGACCATTTCCTTCTCCCGTTCATGGACCAAAAATGCTCGAAAGACTCGCGGGGAATGAATACTATTATTTTCTAGATGGTTTCTCATGATATTTTCAGATTCTTATAGACCCGCAAGACCAAGAAAATACCACCTTCACTTGTCCTCATAGGACGTTTGCCTACCGACGTATGCCTTTCGGTTTATGTAATGCTCCGGGCACGTTCCAAAGGTGCATGATGGCTATTTTCCACGACATGATTGAGGAAACGATGGAGGTCTTCATGGACGATTTCTTGATCTTTGGGGATTCTTTCTCTTCATGCCTCTCCTATTTAGACAAAATGCTTAAACGGTGTGAAGACACTAATCTTGTTCTAAATTAGGAGAAATGTCATTTTATGGTGAAAGAAGGCCATTGTTCTAGACTTTAAGATTTTCAAGTACGGGATTGAGGTGGATAGAGCTAAAGTTGTGTTATAGTAAAACTCCCTCATCCGACTTCCGTCAATGATGTTTGAAGTTTTTTAGGCCACGCCGGGTTTTATCGTCGATTTATTCAAGATTTTTCTAAAATTGCCCGGCCAATGACTCATCTTCTCGAAAAGGAAACTCCATTCATTTCCTCAAAGGAATGTATTGAAGCGTTTAATACTCTTAAGAAGACATTAACTGAAGCTCTGATTTTAGTTTCCCCTGATTGGGACCTACCATTTGAAGTTGTATGTGACGCTAGTGATTTTGCGATAGGTGCGGTCTTGGGGCAACGAAAGACCAAATATTTTCATCCTATACACTATGCAAGTAAGACCATGACGGATGCTTAAGCACATTACACTACTACAGAAAAAGAGTTATTAGCCGTGGTGTATGCTTTCAAGAAATTCCGGCCTTACTTAGTCTTATCAAAGACTACAGTGTATACGGATCACTCTGCTCTCAAATATATTCTTACTAAGCAAGATGCTATGCCAAGATTTCTTCGGTGGGTTCTCCTACTCCAAGAATTCGATGTCGCTATTCGTGATAAAAAAGGAGCGGAGAATCTCGCGGCCGACCATTTGTCAAGATTAGAGAATCCTCATCAAGATGATCTTGAGAATAAGGAAATTAATGAAACATTTCCTCTCGAGACACTTGGAAAGATATCTTCTCATAGTGATTCTAGTACCCCATGATTTTCCAAAATTGAAAACTATCATGCGGGGAATTTCGTAGTGAAAGGGATGTCGTCCCAACAAAAGAAGAAATTCTTTAAGGACGTTAAGTATTATTTTTGGGATGACCCCTACTTATTTTGGATTTGTGCAGATCAAGTGATAAGACGATGTGTTCACGGTCAAGAAGCCATTGACATCCTCACGGCTTGCCATAATTGACCCACCAGGGGACATTATGGTGCGAACTACACCGCTAAGAAAGTCTTTAATTCTGGTTTCTATTGGCCAATGATTTATCACGATGCCTATGACATGGTAAAGTCATGTGAATCATGTCAACGTCAAGGCAAAATCTCGCAAAAAGATGAAATGCCCTAAAATGCAATTCAAGTTTACGAGATCTTTGACGTATGGGGCATCGACTTCATGGGTCCATTCCTGTCTTCTCGAGGGAACAAGTATATTCTCGTGGCTGTTGACTACTTGTCTAAATGGGTTGAAGCAAAAGCGCTCCCCACTAATGATGCCCGAGTCGTCGTAAAATTCTTGAAATCTCTTTTTGCCTGATTTGGAACTCTCGTGCTTTTTATTAGTTGATCGCGGGCTGGGGGCGGTACTCAACTTTTGCAATGGATCACTTTGCAACGTCCGTTTAAGTATGGAGTTACCCACCGTCATTCTACTGCGTATCATCCACAAACTAGTGGACAAGTGGAGGTTTCAAATCGTGGTTTGAAACGTATTTTGGAAAGGACCGTAGGCGAAAATCGCGCTTCATGGTTCGATAAGTTAGATGATTCTTTATGGGCCTTTCGTACCGCATTCAAGACACCCATTGGGTGCACTCCTTATAAGCTTGTGTACGGAAAGGCTTGTCATCTTCCTATAGAACTTGAACACAAGGCCTATTGGACCTTAAAGCATTGCAATTTTGATCTCAAGTCCGCGGGTGATCACCAAAAAGTTCAAATGAATGAATTAAATGATCATACTTCCGGGATCAAGTTAGAGAAACTCTTTATCTACAAAGAGAAAACAAAGAAGATTCATGACTCCAAGATTAAGAATCGCATTTTCAACGTTGGTGATCAAATTCTTCTCTTCAATTCACGATTAAAGATTTTCTCGGGCAAGCTTAAAACCCATTGTACCGGCCCGTTCACCGTTATTTAAGTTTTCCCTTATGGTACCATCGAGTTATCTCAAACCGATAGACCAAACTTTAAGGTGAATGGTCATAGACTTAAACATTATTTTGGAGGGGACATACCACCTGTGGTTGTCCTGGATCTCCAAACCTTCCCCATGGACCGCTAAATTCAGGATCAAGTCAGGTTCGTGACTCGGTTAACAAAAACAAGCGCTTCTCGGGAGGCAAGCCGTGTTTCTATCTTCTTTTTCTATTTTCTAATAAGTGTGACGTGAGGAGGCTCGCCTCTTTCCTTTCTCGTGTTTCGTGTTTTGTGTTTTATGTCTAGGATTGCCTCGGATTATGAAGACTCTCGTGCTCGTGGTTTTGTCCATCGTTCACTCGATCTTTAATCCTTAGCATGCTTATATATAGGAATCCGATATCCTAGATCTTATTGACTAACGTTTATCTATTAGCATAATTAATAAATGGCTTTAGATTTACGTTTAGAGACCTTTTATATTAGGAATTATGCTTTGATTTTATATGGGGGTGGCAAGCCAAAAGGTCCCACATGAAGGCAATGTTTGTTCCTAGTATGAGGGTTATCTAATTGATTTGATCTTACTTGCTATCTTGCTTTGTATTCTCGTTACCCGTTTTGCATTTAATTAATAAAATCACAAAAAAATATGTGATTTTATGCAAAAATTAAAAAAATTTCAAAAATAAAATAAGTGTTTTGACACTAATTTTTGACTTTCCGATGGTGAGAATAAGATTAAAATTTTGACTTGATCGAGCATGTTGCGCTCTAGCTTGCCCCTTAACCTATATAAATTAAAGCTTTTGCTTGTCTTTTATACAAGAAGCTTTAAAACGCGAATTCTATCTTGAAAAAGCCAAGAGTTTGCAAGTTTCCATAATAGACTTTAAATATGCAAAGTTTGATTTTATTAGACTAAGCATTCGCGGATCTTTTTATTAAATATTTTAAATTTGCGAAGAACAAAAAATGATAGAGTTTTAATATAAGTTAGATGCTAAGCGTAGAGTAGTTGGGATTCTTTAGGCTCATAGAGGTTAAATTAGGGCTTTTGTTTTCCCATATCTTATAAACGTTTATATAATTGTTAAAATAAATAAAGTTGCGTTGTTTTTGCGATTTACTTAGTTCCAATTCCTTCGTAAGGGATTCCACTGGTGAAATTAAGGTACACATCAAGGTTTTGTCAGTGTTGTGGGGAAACTAGGCCACGATTCTAACGGATCGCTTCGTTGTCTAGGTAGTTAAAAAGGACACAGGACATGGAAATTTGGCTATAATAATTAATAATTATCGTGATAACCGAAGCGGAAAAAGACACTGGACCCATGGTTGCTCGCCATACCGAACTTTGTGGCAGTCGTTTTTTAAAGGGTAGGACGGTAATATAATTAATAATAATAATAAATTCCGAGACTGTAAATAGTAAACTAGATCATGGGTCGGCTCGCATTACCGATGTGATCAATTTTCAAAAGATGGTAGGAACTCCTGGTCGAAATAAGGACTCCTGGATCTGGTCGGATTGAATTCCGATGTGACAGTTGTTTTATGGATCCTGGGTTTTAATAATGTTGCAATAATAATAATAATAATAAAGCTAAATTTCGACTTCGGGGTTATCTAAATAAAGCCTCCGTCTCTGGACTCGTAGTTGAGTTGTTTCGGATGAAATAACCTTAATGTGGACCTTATTCTTACCATATCGTCTCTTTAGGAAAGGATTTTAAACTAATTATGGTTTACTTTATATGAATAAGGCCATAATTTATTTGTCGCCAAAATAATAATAAAATCTTTAGAGGATTTAGGAATAAGGGAGCGGAAAGTAGCTATGCGTATACAATTTGCATTTATGGGTAGTGTTAGCATCTTAACTTGTGTTTAGCAATGATTTCATTTTTAAGCTTGGTTTGGGGCGGGTGAAAAATCAAGGGCGATGAGTTTATCCTTTTAGATACTATTTAAAAGTGTTTCTTGTTTCGTGATCCTAACAGTTATGATTAAATAATGAAAGTCAAACATGTTGTAGTTTCCTTTAATAATAATAATAATAATAACAAATGTATACATATATATAAAAATGGTAAAACGGGACTTTTCAAAACTAGTGATTTCTTAATCCCCTTAGATGAACACTTAGCTACTTTTCGAGGTAATTAGTCTAAGGGGGTTGAAATTTTTGGTTTTCTAAGAATGTATATATGACATTATGTGAGGACACGGCAATAGCGTAGTATGGGGGATTTTTGATATGTGTTTAATCACATGTCAATTTTCCTAATTAAAACGATTAAAAATACATGGAAAATACATTGTATATGTGTGTTTTGTTGATTGTATTGTGCAGGTAACGGATATCCACAAAAAGGACAAAAACGAAGCCAAAAAGGACAAAACCGAGCACGAGACTGGAAGAGCATGAGAAAATGAAGTCGAAGGCGTATGTATTTTTAATGGGCTAACCCATATCCTTTTTGTGGGTCGGGTCAACCCATTAATATTTGAAGTAAACCAAGCTCTTATCCTAAATATAAGCCTAAACTATAAATCCAAATCCATTTATAAACTATCCTGGCCTATGTTTTTGTTATTAGCCCAATACCATTAAACCCATTTCCAAGTCAAAACAATAAAAACACAGGTCAAATTGTACTGTATATCTTCCCTTCCACATTTACCCTACAACGAGTAACAGGTTAAACTCCACCTCTCCGCACACTCTCCCACCTCTTCTAGAAGGCCTATGTGGCACGTTTGCATCATATCCCTGACACGCTGGCAATCCCAAGGCATTTCATTGGTTGAGAAAACATGGAAGTGATCCAAGGGCTCAAATGGATGGATTTAGAATTAAGGGCTAAGATTGGGTTTAAAGTGCCCTTAAGGCCAAGAACAGCTTCTCTCCAATCCTTTTCCCCCCCCCCCCCCCCAAAAACATAAATGAGCAGGGATTTCACACAGAGAAGGGGGGTAGTTTTTAAGTAGCTTTTAGTAGTATTTTAGCTTATTTTGAGCTTATTGTCCTTTTGTTATTGTAATTTCCTTTTCAAGCTTGTAACCTTTCATTATCAATAAAAGTATAGTTTTCTTTTAAGTTTTATATTGAATTCATACTTTACTTTTTCACATTTTCGTTTAACATGTATTTGGAAACTACCTAATAAGCTCAATAAGCTCCTTATTACCTAGTAAGCTAGTTCTTATTCAGTTAAGCTTGCTTAAGGCTTAACTGAATAAGCTAATCATTTAAATCACTTAAATAGTCATTAAATGCTTAAATTGGAAGATAAGTCAGAAATGGATGGGCTTATAGGTTTGTACCAGCTTATGAAAATAAGCTAGAGCTTGTAGATAAGCTCTAAAGAGCATTTATCTATCCTTGTTTTGAGCAAAGGACAAGGTTAGTTTACTTTTACTCATTTTAGCTTAAATTCTGTCTCAGCTTATTAAACTGCTTAATTAGTGCTTATTTCTGCTTATTCTCTGCTTATTAAAAATCCAAATCTGCTAGTTTAAATGGTTTATAAACTGCTTAGTGGTTTAATTCTTTAAAAAGTGTACTTGAGTTGTGTTATTTGTGCTCAAAACTAGTTTCTTGTGCATCATTTTGCATCTGTTTCAAGTTTATAAACCTTGGAAAAGCCTTAGAGAGTGTTAGATCAAAAACAGTCAAGTAATGCTTGCTCATTGCTATTTTTTAAAAGTCTAAGTTTGCAGATCAAATAAGGCCTTATTTTAACTAATCTTAGGTTATTTTTTTTGAAATCAGCTTAGTGTAGTATGGTTTCAATCTGTTTTAAGCTTTTAGTTTATTAAAAGTGATTTAGAGTCCTAAAATTTAAGCTTCAAGTTGTCATTTATTTTCAAAAAGCCAAAAAATAGTAGTGTAGACTGTCATTTTCATTTGCCTTTTTCTAGCTTATTTCTTTATCAAGTTTGCTTAATTCTTGCTTATTTGTGTTATTAGAGTATAGGACTTAATCTGTTTTTAGTTTTTAGCTTTTTCCTAGTGCTAATTAGTCCTTATTCTTAGCTTATAATTTGGTCAAAAGTCCCTTAAAAGTACCTTTTTGTGTCAACTGTCTTAGTACCTTTTGATGTTTTTTCAGCATTATTTCACTTGCTTATTTCTAGTTATAAGTGCTTATTGAGTCTAGAATTAGGTCAGTTTTTAGCTTTTTAGTTTTCTATAAGCTTATTGTGTCCAAAAGCTCAAACAGTTTTAACTAGGTTCCTAAAAGTCTTCACTAGCTAGTTTTGCAAACTGTCACTTCTAACTGTCTTTTTCCCTAGTTATTAATGATTTTAGCAATAAGTCCTTTATTAAAGTTTCTAATTTTAGCTTATTCTGTAGCTTTTTCAAAAAGAAAATAAAAAAATGTTTATTACAAAAAGGTAGGTCACAGGACTCGAACCTGTGACCTCCCCCACACAACACATACGCCTTACTAATCTGTCCTTGGGACTTTTTTATTATACCTTTGCAACATCTATTTCTTATACTAAGTTTAGTTTTGAGCTTATTTTAGCTTATTAATTTTTCACAGCTTATTAGTGATAGCTTTTAGATCCGTTTTTCTTTGTAAACCCTTAGAATAAGTTCTAGTATTTTTATAAATTTTCTTAAAATTTTAGGATTAAGTTTAGTTATTTTAGTTTAATTTTTAAGTATTATTTAGTTTTAAAAATAGTTTTAAATAGTTTAAAAATTCAAAAAAATAATTTCTGTTTTTTAAAAATTATTTTTTATTAATTTTTTTAATAATTTTGTTTTAAGAAATTTGCATGTTGAGTTTTTTGAGTTTTAATTTTTATTTTGAGTTAATTCGTTAGTAAATTTTGTTATTAATTAGTTCTTAATTGATGTTAAGGTCGTTAGTTTAGATTTTTTAAATTGCCCTTTAATTCCTAGTTTAGCGCACCTTTATATGTTTTCCCTTTGCATTGTTAGAATTAGAATTCAAAATCTAAAATATCGATTATTCAAGCACGTGATCACAAACCGAAACAAGATTTTCAATATTCACGCTTCGTTAGGAAAACGACTCGGGAATAATTTGAATTTTATCCTTTCCTAAGGGTAATTTCCTCATCAATACTTTCCAAAAATATATTTTATTAGTAATTAGCTTATTACTCTTTCACAAGAGTGGTTTTGCCCTAGTTGCTTTTACCTTATATATATAATATACACGTATCAGTATGTGTCATAAAAATTTTTAAATTTGGGTAAAAATTACCTCTAATGAAAGAATAGTTTCTAAGGCTTATTTTTCCCCCTACACTTAAGTTGAAAATTGCCCCTAATGTTCTTTAAAGGTCCCCGTAAGAACGAATAAAGGGAAAAGAAAACAAGGAAAAGAAACTAGTACTCCCGTGGTTTACTCAATAATGGAGAAGAAACATGCGATAACAGGTTAAATCGTCCTCCAAGAAACATCCAATGAAAACTTCTAAGAATTTAACAAGCTTCTTCTAATTGGAAATTTATACTTTATATCAAAGACAAAGTCAACTATACAAGCATAAAATGTGCGTGATATGTGTTTAATCACATATCACTTTTCTTTATAAAAATGAGCTTAAATGACCAAAAACAAATAGAAAATACATTGTATTTGTCTGTTTTGTTAATTGTGTTGTGCAGATAACAAATATTCACAAAAGGGCAAAAGTAAAGCCAAAATGGACAAAACCGAGCACGGGATTGGAAGAGCATGAGAAAACGAAGTCAAGGTCATATACATCTTAAATGGGCCAACCCATACCCGTTTTGTGGGCCGGGTCAGCCCATAAATATTTTAACTATATAAACCTTAAACAACCAAGTCCAAATTCCAAATCTAATCCAAAACCGGTCCAAGCCCAAAAGAAATAACCAAGCCCAATACCTGATCAATATCAAAAACTCACTGTTCACCTTCCCCTTTGTTTTTACAACTAGTACAAGTCACAGGGTTAAAATCTACTCTCCACACACTCCTTCTCTTCTAGATGGCCTATATGGCACGCTTCTTGCATCACTTTCTTACACCTTGGCAATCCCAAGGTGTCTCATTGGTCAGAAGGACGTGGAGGATGATCTAAGGGCTCAAAAGGACGATTTGGAGTTTGTTATTAATCAAGGGCTTGGATTAGAAGTTGGGTGACGTTTCTATCTCTTAAAAGCTTTCTTTCTCAGCTCTAATTACCCCTAAGGATTACATTGTAGGCCACATGTAGTGTAGGAGACGCTGTAGTTTTTAGCTAAATTTCCAGCTTATTGTATTTTTACCCCAAGAAGAAGGAATTGATTATGATGAGGTTTTTGCTCCTGTTGATAGGATAGAAGCAATCAGGTTATTTTTTGCCTATGCATCATTTATGAGGTTAATTGTGTACCAGATGGAAGTAAAGAGTGCCTTTTTATATGGTACTATTGAAGAGGAGGTATGTGTGTGCCAACCTCCTGGTTTTGAAGATCCACAGTTCCCTAACAAGGTTTATGTGAAGTCCTAAATAAACAGATCTTCTTAGCTTGTTAAAGCTTAGTTAACCTAGATAAATACAAACTAACTATAAGAGAAACTATGATTGTAATTACTACAAGTTATGCGGAATCTAACTTGCAATACTAAGAAGAAAAATGAATATTAAACTTGAATATATTGATTGCAAATATTCTGCCAAGGTTACAGAATAACTAATTATAAGATATGTGTTTTCTATGAAAATTAATATATCTAACTATGTCGTAGGGTTCCTTTTATACACTAAGGAAAACCCTAATGGGCTTATAAAACGCGTACAATGATAATGCATATTTATTCCTAATATATCTCATGCATATCACTTTAGCAGTATTAACTATATAATACTAACAGCACTAACTATTAACTAACAGTATTAACTATACTGGCAGTACTTTCATTTGTACTGGCAGTACTAACTAATATAACTAGCAGTACTAACTAATTAGTCTATTTCTTTAGTCTTTAGCAGCAGTATCAATCTTGAACCAACAATAGTAAAGTAGTACTAGCAGTTGTAACTCAAAATTCCTAACAATCCTCCCCTAAACATGATATTTACTTGTCAATCATCAAGTTTCTTTAGTTTAAGCATCTTGGTCATTAGAAGGATGTATCAAGCATAACAAAATCACTATCTTTAAACATTGGCTTTGTCTTGTCACTGCCCCTCTTTAAACAATCTCCTCTTCATAGGTTGTGAAGTTCTTACCTTTCTTATCTTTTCTAGTCTTTTGACCCTTAAGTTGAAAGTTAGAAATTAAGAAAATCATAAAAAATGGAAAATATTGAAAAATAGGAAAACGGGGTGTTTTAAAACTTGTGATTTCTTAACTCTTCCCACAAAAGACTTTGCTAGTTTTCAAAGGATTGGTTTGGGGAGGTTTTGGAGTATTTGGTTTTAGAGCATATAACATTGCGTGAGGACACGGTAATCACTTAGTTTGGGAATTTTGATAAGTGTGAAAACACTTATCCGTTTTTATATCAAAATAACCCTTAAAGATGAAAAATGAATATATTATGCTTGTATATTGTATATTTTGTCTTTTATGATGTGTAGGTACAGATATTACAAGAATCATATGAAAAGAGCCAAAAACTAGACAAAAACGAACACGAGAACGGAAAGAGTACACAAGAGCCGGGTGTTTATTAGTAAGGGTCAACAAAAGTCAATCATGGTCAACCTTGGTCAACTCATGTGAAGACAAACCCTTATACTGCTGCTTCTTCATTACTTTTTGCAGATTCTTGTTCTTTTATCACCTTAGATTTCTTGGGTGACTTTTGCTTACTAGTTGAATATGCAATTCTCTTTATCCTTTTGTCAGCTTTCTTTGTATTGCTACCATCTTCTTCAGAATCTATAGGCTTAAAGTCATTAATCCAATTATGCTCCTTTTGGTATAGCTTCTGAAGTTCTTCTAAAGTCTTATGCTTCAGTTGTTGATGAGTGTACTTACCCATATGTTTGAGATAAGTAATCATTTTATTCCTGACTTGAGCTCTTGTAGGTGGTTTGTTCCTTATTGCCTCTGCTCTTTCTGCTACCAAATGTTTCTTTCTTCTTTCAAAGTATTTTGCTAACAATGTGGCCCTTTCTTCAATTGTGAATTTTTCTTGCTCTTCATGTGTCTGTCTTACAGCTAGTTCATGATCAGCATCCATTCTAGCTTGAATTTCATCAAACTCTTTAGCCAAAGCAGCATTAGTAGCCTCTTCTTGCTTTTATTTTTTCTTAAATGTGCTCGTCCAACTCTGCAACTCTTCCCTCAGTAATCTTTATGAGCTAACTAATGTATCCGACTTTCATTTAAGCTAACCCTTTGATCCCTCTTTTTTACTTCTCTAGTTTCTCCAGGTTCTTCTCAACATACACCATTACCTTTGTCTTTTGGATCAATAGTTGGAAGAGGTTGAAGTGTTGTAGTTGATCTAGTTAGTATAGGAGTTTCTTCCATATCTCTGAAAGCAAATCCTTTTTCCTTTTCTTTCTCACTCCTTATCTTTACCAAAGTCTGAGCAATGGTAAGATCTTCATCTATAAATGCAGTTGCAGCAGTTGTTGGAGGTGTTCTAGGTTCAGCAGTACTAATAGCTACACCAGCAGTAGTAACTGGTGCACTAACAACACTAACTCCAGTGGTAGCAGTATTAACTGTCTCTCCTTCAACATTTTCCATATCATCATCAAGTATATCAAAGTCACTATCTTTGAACATTGACTTTGTCTTGTCACTTTTCCTCCCTTGTTCGGATGCATCTTCCTCATCTAAATCATCATCAGAAGACTCAACCTGCCTGTATATCCTCCTTCTTGGGTGTGAGATGCTTGACTTCCTCTTTCTTTCTAATTTCTTGACTCTTTGCTTTAGTTTGAGGATCTCCACAGCTTGTGCATCCTTCTCTTTCTCCAAGTCAAGCACCTGTTTTGACAATTTTGTACACATAGCCATTAATTCTTTCAGTTTCAGCCTACCCTCATCACTTCCAGGTGTGTAACCTCCTGTGAGAGGTGAATCATGAGGTGTAGGTGGTACAATGTCCATCAATTCAAAAGTATGTTCCATGCTGCCCTCCCCACTTCCAGATGTGTGACCTTCTAGGAGAGGTGGTTCATTGGGCTTTTCAAGCACTCTCTCAGACCTAGTCTGAGCAAGAGCACCCCCATGGTTTCTTGGCGCCTGGGACTGCCACCTGTATCCATTCCCTAAGGAATGTCAACATTAGGCATTGTCGTGGTCTAGGTCCTAATAATGTTATCACTGTCCTGTGCTGCAACTAAGCTAGCATCAGTAGTGATAGCCCTTTCCACACTGTCACCCCCTCCTTATGGACAGCCTCATAGCTTCTAAGGTCTAGAGGCACACTTCTTTGTTCTTGTTTAGTATCAGTGATCACCATTGAAGTTGGTCTTGGTAAATAAGATGGTCTTGTTCTTGTTTGTCTAATGGTTATTAATGTGTCATCCATTGTCACCATCTTATCTTCTAAAATACCTATTAAAGTCCCAGCAGCACTTGTAGATAGCCCACCAGTACTAACAGTTGGTCTAGCAGTACTAACCAATGCTCCTGCAGTACTAACTCCAGAAGTAGCAGCATAAATTGTCTCTCCTTCAACATTTTCCATATCATCATCAAGTCCATCAAAGTCACTATCTTTAAACATTGGCTTTATCTTGTCACTTTTCATCCCCTGTTTGGATGCATCATCCTTATCTAAATCATCATCAGAAGACTCAACTTGCCTGTATATCCTCCTTCTTAGGTGTGAGATGCTTGACTTCCTCTGTCTTTCTAATTTCTTGACTCTTTTTTTTAGTTTGAGGATCTCCACAGCTTGAGCATCCTTCTCTTTCTCCAAGTCAAGCACCTGTTTTGACAATTTTGTACACATAGCCATTAATTCTTCCAATTTTAATCTACCCTCATCACTTCCAGGTGTGTAACCTCTTGGGAGAGGTGAATCATGGGGTGTAGGTGGTACAATATCCATCAATTCAAAAGTATGTGCCATCATGCCCTCCCCACTTCCAGATGTATGACCTTTTGGAAGAGGTGGTTCATTAGGCTATTTAAGTACTCTCTCAGACCTAGTCTGAGAAGGAGCACCCCCCATGGTTTCTTGGCGCCTAGGAATGCCACCTGTGTCCATTCCCTGAGGAATGTCAACATTAGGCATTGTCGTGGTCTGGGTCCTAATTATGTTATCACTGTCATGTTCTGCAACTAAGCTAGCATCAGTAGTGATAGCCCTTTCCACACTGTCACCCCTCTTCTTATGGACAGTCTCATCTGCTCCAAGGTCTAGAGGCACTGAATTGACTGTTGTGTTGGTTTACAAAAGCAAGATCAACCATGAATAATTGAATTTGTCGGTGTGAAAATCGATTAAGGTTTGATGAATTATGAGCAATTGGTATTTGTGAAAGATATTGTTTGATTAATAGGCTTATATAAGCACTAAAGAAAACTTAAGAGGAAAGTAGCCGTTAATTTGTCAAAACTACCCCTGAATAATATTTAGTAACGGTAACTTTAGCAGCACTAAGTTAGGCTAGCCGTACTAAGTTTGTACTTGCAGTACTAACTTTCGCACTTATGTTTTTTGAAAACTATCAGCCATCAACGGATTTGAGAATTCTTTACCAGTCGCCGTTTGCCTTGGAATAGCCAATTCTTTCTTGTCTGTTAGACATGGTGAATTGATGACCATTTGTTATGTGGTGAAAACCAACATGTGAAACATCAGCAGTATTAACAAAGTCACCAGCATTCACACCAAATCAGCATATCCATTATTAATCAAATAACCTTTAAGCTCTAATCCTGCAAAATGTTAGTTCCAAACACAAAGAAACACAATCCAAAACATCTTGCATATTGCTCATAATAACTGACAGTATTAACTTTTAAGCTTAGCAGTACTAAGTATCAGTTACCAGAATTAACCCATTTTCATCACTTGGCAGCTCTTGCACTCCATTCTAAGCATCCATGATGTATAATCTGCTACACTTATACACATAGTTCCATATAGCCTTCCCTCAAACAAAGCTTCTATGTGTATTATCAGCTATGCCAATACACATATACAGAGCAACACTAAAATTAGACTAACAGTATTAACTTTTTCTCTAATAACTATACAACAACATGCCTCTATTCATCACAAGCACACTAGAAATTACTAGATAGACATGTGAGAATTCATGAGGATCCATATTTATGCATAACCCATGAATAAAAGTTAAAAACTGTTATCTAAACAAATAAACCTCCCCTCAAACAATACTTTAGAGATTAAGTAATCCAATGCTAGCAATCAAAAAGTTAAACATGCTAACATCAAAAGCCTTTGTGAGAAGATCTGCAACATTATGGTCTGTGTGAATCTTGATCACTTGAATCAACTTCTTCTCATAAGAATCTCTGATGAAATGGTGCCTAATCTCTATGTGCTTGGTTTTAGAGTGAAACACTGGATTCTTTACAACACAAATGGTGCTTTCATTATCAATGTAAATCTTAGTGTTCATGAAGTTGAATCCATAATCAAGCATTTGATTTTGAATCCATAACACCTGTCCACAGCAATTAGCAGCAGCAACATACTCTGCTTTAGTAGTAGAATTGGCTACTATAGTCTGCTTCTTACATTGCCATTTGCCAAGAAATTGACAACCTCTTGTTATGGATTTCCTGTCAAGACTAGCTCTAGCATAATCGCTATCAGAAAAGGCTTCCAAGTCAAATGTTAAATCTCTAGGATACCAAAGGCCCAATTTAGGTTGACCTTTTAAGTATCTAAAGATCCTCTTCACAGCATGAAGATGTGAGGTTTTAGGTGTAACTTAGAACCTTGCACAAGCACAAACAGCAAAAGTTATGTCTGGTCTAGAAGCTGTTAGGTACATCAATGATCCAATCATTGATCTGTATAAATGAACATCCACACTATCAGCTACTTCATCCTTGACCAATGCCTTGTTAGGTTCCATGGGAGTGCTTGTTGTCTTTACAGTGATAAAATCAAACTTTTTCAATATATCAACCACATATTTGTCTTGGCTAATGAAGATTCCATCCTTTTTCTGTTGTACTTGTAATCCTAAGAAGAAAGTGAGCTCCCCCATAGAACTCATCTGGAATTTCTTTTGCATCATCTGCTCAAACTCATTACATAAAGGCTTCTTTATAGACTTAAAGATGATATCATCAACATACACCTGTACTAACAATATATCACCTTTGTCCTTTTTGATGAACAAAGTCTTATTTATAGTGCTTCTTCTAAATCTATTTTCAATTAAGTAGGTAGACATGGTATCATACCAGGCTCTAGGGGCTTGATGTAAACCATATAAAGCTTTTTCTACCTTATAAACCTTATAAGGGAACTGTGGATTTTCAAAACCAAGAGGTTGGCACACATACACCTCCTCTTCAATAGTACCATATAAAAAGGCACTCTACATATCCATCTGGTACACAATAAACCCCATAAATGATTCATAAGCCAAAAATAACCTGATTGGTTCAATCCTAGCAACAGGAGCAAACACAATATCATAATCAATTCCTTTCTCTTAGGTATAATCTTGTGCAACCAGTCTTGCCTTGTTTCTGACTACAATTCCTCTCTCATCTTTCTTGTTTCTATATACCCACTTAGTTCCAATAGCTCTCTTGCCTTTAGGAAGATCCACCAGAGTCTAAACCTTTTGAAGTTTAAATTGCAGAAGCTCCTCTTGCATTGCTTCTATCCAGCTTGGTTTTGTCAAAGCTTGGATCACCTTTTTGGGTTCTATTTGAGAGAGAAAACAGGCAAACAAGCAGTTCTGATAATCTTTGTGATTTGTTCTTCTTTGCTTGCTAATGTAGCTAACCATAGCATTTTCTTTAGAAAAATTGATCATTCTCCTTGTTTGAATAGCTGAATTTATGTCTCCAATAATCTGGTCTTTAGGATGATCCTTGTGAATTCTAGTTGTGGGAATAGGACTGACATTCATGGTGGTTTCCAAATTGTTGAGGTCAGCCTCTGCACCCACATCTTCATCATCATATGCACCTCTAAAGATACCAGTAGAATCCTCCAAATCAGGCATAAGAGGATCAGTTGGAAGATCATTATTGTCAAAACTTTGCCCAGCAGCACTAACAGATGGACTAACAGTATTAAGTCTGTTAGTGCTGTTAGTGATAGTAGCCTCTCCTTGACCAACCAATCTTTTAGTTTCTTGATCAAATTGTTTTCTAAGAGCTTCTTCTTGATCTCTAACATCTTTCTCATGACCATTTTTATCACCATCTTTTGCTGGATACTGAGCATCATTCTTCTTTCCAGCATCATCAACAAACTCATCATCTGAGCTCTTTGGACCTTGAGAATCAGAAGTCAAAAATGGTAGCAGAATATATTCATGATTAGATGCTTTCTCCTGTCCAGTTTGCACTGCATTAACATTTGTCTCTATACCTGCATCATCATTAGTTTGATTTCCTTATTGTTAGAGCAACTATATCGAAAAAGCTAAATTAGGGATTCCATTTCCTAGTAATATTAGGTGAATTCTTTACTAAACTTAACATGCATGTTCTCTCTACTATCCATCATATTCAACTGTTGAATACCCTTTAAATGCTTTGCTATTAGTAAAGTACATACAAAGAACCCTTCATCGCTTTTCCATCAAACTTACTCTAGTGCTCTAATGTATTAAGAATAGTACCGGACACCCAAATGGGTCCTCATGAAGCTTAAGCAAGTTTTCTACCTAGAAAAAGTTTCAAAAGGGTCTTGTTTGTGAGCTTGAGTAACAAAACACCTTATTTTGAACATAAAAAGCAGTATTTAACTGCTTCAGCCCAAGAAAGTAGTGCCGAATATTGAAACAACATCATAGATCTAGCAACCTCTATTAGTTTCCATTTTTTATTCTGCTTACTCCATAAAGTTGTGTTAGTCCCTATCAACACTAAATTCCTTCTATAACCCTTCATTTCACAGAACTGATTCATGACCTTATTCTTGGAATTCAGTCATATTGCACATCTGATCACATCACACCTTAAGGTCTGTTAGAATTTCTATGCCTGTAATAATGGATTTAAGATTATTTACTATTTTCATCCTTAGTTTCTAAGAATGAAAACCTTAACTAAACCACAATAGTCAATCATGAGACAACTAGTCAATGTGCATCTATTTCAATTAGACTCTTTACAAATGTTTGCCCAAACAAATCCCCATAAGCAACAATTGTAATGTTGGCGATGAGCTAACAGTCTTGTCTTCACAAGAGGATTTTAAGTTGGCTTTTCTTTCTGTACTAAGCCAACACATGTATATTATTTATCAAAATCTTAAAGATAAAACCTCTTACAAGTTTACCCTCACTAGTTTTGTCATAGTTTTGAAATTAATATGCCCAATCCTCCTATGCAAAGATTGATCATCTAATGTTGCCTTTGCAAAGAGACAAGTTAGACCTCCTGAAGGAACAATATTCTTTAAATCAATACTGTACATGTTATCTTTTCTAGGACACTAAGCAAGACATGATTTTTATCAAGTAGCTTAAAGTCAGGAGATAAAACAACACATTCAGTGTCTATAACAAGAACACTGTTTTTCTTGTCCACACATTTGTTGAGACACTGAAAAATGTTATAAACTTAAGCTCCTTAACAAAGTACCATCATTCAAAATACTAATTTACTGTACTGATTTACCTTTACCAGTGATTCTAACCTCCTATGGATCATCCTCCAAAGGTCAACAAATCCACCATCAATTTCTACTTAACCGAAGAGTATACTTTGTTTCCAGTCCTGTGCCTAGAGTATCCACCTGTCAATTAACTTCTTTTTCCTGGCAATTTTTTAGCAGTTTGATTGCCCTGCACAAAAAGTAAAGAGAATCAGGCACTCTAGAGACAACAAGCCATTACAGACTTGGATCTGCCTGTGCATCAAAATAGTTAAATTCATTTAAAGTTCCTTGATGCACCATTGTTTCTGGAATACATTGTCTCTAAAACCTTTGCTTATATGCTCCAAACCCAACATGCTAAGGCCTTAACAGCATTAGCCTCATTTCCCTTATTATCACTTACTGCTACTTTTGGCCCAACAGTAGTAACATTTCTCTTAACAGTATTAACTTTTTCATTTAAATTATTGTTCTTATTTGTTGTAGACTTGTTAAAGGGCCTTCTAACATGTGAATGTGCTCTATTAAAAACATTTGATGTTGTCCTTGCACTATTCACTGTTGGTCATGGGTAGGCAGTATTAATTGGTCTAGCAGTATTAACTGCTAACTTATCGCTTTTGAAAGTTTTTGCCCCAGTAAGTATTAAGTGTTTTAAATCCAAGCATTTCATTAAACTTGCTTTTGGAACAAAATTTCCTTTTGGATAAAGGTGAGTCATTCTTTGAGAATTTTGGTGATTCACCCTTCAAAACATTTTTTTCATACAGTTTTCTCTAACCATTATCATTCATAGAAACACACAATCTTTGATCAAATGATTAAAACTACCACATTCATAACAAGCTTTATTTTTAAACTCAAAATTACTTCTTAATTTCTGAGTCATCAAATTATTCCAGTTTCTCTGGTTACCTCTAGGACTTTGACTACTTTTCCTAGGGTATTTAGCTTGCTTTTTGTTCTCTACCTTCTTAACAGACTCCCTAGGTGTTTTCACATGCTCATTAGATTTAACAAATTCTATTTTGGCAAAATTAGGTTTTCTCTGTTTAGACTTAAACTTAGTCTCATTCTCATCCTTACTTTCAGATATCCAGTCTTCAATAAGTGGTTCACCAACAGACTTAGTTTTTGACTCACTAGTCTTAACTTTACTAGTTATTGACTCACTAAAAATATATTCTTCCTCATCAGCAAGTACTAAATCAGATTTAGGGGGCATGAAGTTCCCAGTATAGGGAGGGGGAACAGCAGGATACCCTTCACTTGTTTTGTACCTATCATTCTCCATCAAACACTTGACTATCAACCACTTGACTATCAAACCCCACACCAGTCTTGAACTTATCACTTACTTAAATCTCTAACAGTTTTCTTAGATTTTTTAGATAGAATTTCCAACTTTTTCTAAGTAAGTTTTTAAATCATCTCTTCTTTTTAGTTTTTTCAAATTTCTATCCTAAGCTCTGTTTAGTGCAATTATCTCTCAACTTAATATCAAGTTTTAAATCTTTATGTCCTCTTTAAAAACAACCTCATTCTTTTTATACACAACTAATAATAATAGCCTCATACAGAATTCTAGACCTGCTTTATAAGCAACCTACAATAATTGAGACCTTATTAAATATTTTGTCAGATTATACATAATGATTCTTTTAGATTTTCATAAGATTTTAAACATGATTTAGAAAAAATTAGATACCATCATAATCAAGCTAGAAGAACTTGAAGAGCCCTTAAGATGTATATGCTAAAAGTGCAAATTTTGTAGGTCCTTCTTTAGCCCTGGTCTCACTCCAGTCATACCCAAGTCTATCTTTGAGCCAACAAAGCTTTTGGTTTTTGTGTTTCCACTGTCACATTCCTCCTTACATGTTCTTTGTTCCTGTTCTCCCTTGGAGCCCTACACTCCCTTGCAAAATGACCTTTTTTATGATAGTTATAGCATTCCACCTTTGATTTGTTAAACCCTATGGTCTCAGAACCATTGGCATTAATCTTCCTTCCAGTCTTATTTAGGAATCTTCTGGATCTTATGGTCAACATAGAGTAATCATCTACTATGACTAGGGTAATCATCTACTATGATCGAAAGCTTTGGTTTTATCCTTAAGGAATCTAGTCCAAGTATACCTAGAGTAATCATCTACTATGACTAGGGTGTAACGGTTTCCTCCATAACTTCGTACAGAGGATGGACCGAAGAGATCCATATGGAGAAGTTCTAAGCATCTAGTCGTTGAGACTATATTCTTAGCTTTGTGACTAGCGTGGGCTTGTTTCCCCATTTTATAAGCATCACAAAAATGTTGGTCAAACTTAAGTTTGGGTAGATTTCTAACTAATTCCTTAGAAGCCAACGATTGAATGAGACGCATGTTTGCGTGACCTAATCTCCTATGCCACAATGTGGAATTTTCATCAATCTTTGCTCGACAAATTTGATCCTTTGGCTTATTTCCTAATTTCATCACATATAGGCCTTTCTTCCTAATTCCTCTACCTATGACTCTACCGTTGTAACACCTCAATTTTGACAAATATAGCAGCTGAAGCTAATTTATGGTATTACTTCATAGTACAACAATCATAATCATAGAAAACGAATCGCAAAGAGACGTTTTGGAACATTTAGTTATCATTCATTTATTCATCAGAGTTTTATAAAAGAGAGGTCCCAAAATCTAGAAACATAAAGTTTGAAGGATAACAATTTAGCCATCTTTAAGTCCGTGCCACTCCGTGCCAAAAGTTGCTTAATTTCCTGAGATAAACATGCTAAAAAGGTCAACACAATGGTTGAGTGAAATTCATAGGTTTATGATAAACAGTTTGAATACAAGTTCAATAGTGGGTTACGTTGTTATACACCCATAAGTGTAATAATTGCAATGAGTATAATTATTATAGAAAACAGTATTATTGCCCTAAGCTCATGACATCAATACGTTAACATGGAAATCACCGTAGTGACATTGGTTAACGAACAAATGTCCCCATGGAAAGGTAACTTGCCAAGGTTACCCATTAAGTCAAATATAGTGCTATTGGTACCAAAAGTATAGGCACACCAACGAGAGTCGTCACACCCCGATAGATCTATCCATAATATTCGCGTTCACTCGCAAGTGACTAATGGTTCATGATTTAAGAAATATTGGCAGTGGAAGGTACTTAGGCAATAATATATCTGACATACAGTTGGAAAAACACTTGCATTTATGGTTTAAGCATGTATCCCCCTCGCGGGTTTATAAAGTATTCAAAAGATTTAAAATGCATGGCTATAAACTCACCTTAACAGGGAAATCTGATTGATGGCAAAAGTATATCAGGTATTGAAAGAAAGCAGCTTCATCACGTAACCTGGGGTAATATGTCAAGTCTTAGTTTGATTGTCAAATCTTCATAATGTTTTATCATATTTGATTGATTAATTTATGGATATAGTGTATCACTGTTCGGGCTATCATAATCCAGAGGCCATGTGGTATCGTTTGAGGAGTCAGGGCACTTTAAATCGTAAACCCAGCAAACTCGTCAAGACGAATACACTAATGGAACCCCTCACATGAAATTCCCTAGTAACGTGATACGATAAGATTTTAAGTTTCTTCAAAAGCTAGTTGATGATAAGTTACGTTAAATATGTAACGTAATTGATTTATAATGCGACGATCGGTGATTAATAACGACAAATATGTCGGGTTTTAATAAAATCAAGTTTTATAATATTAATATATATTCTTATAATTTATATATAAAAATATAATATTTTATTAAGTTTGCAAAAATGGCAAAATATACCCTCGGATTATAAACTTTTAAAATTTAAACCTTTAACTTTGAAACTTGGCAAAATAGGTCCTTATAGTTATAACTTTGAAATAATGACATTTTCAGCCCCTATAGTTATAAGTTTCAGAAAGTTACAATATATACCCCTTGCATGGAAAATATTTACAAAATAAGTCCAAAACGCCATGCAAGCTTATTTTAAGACTCTAAATGATATTTGCAGGTTATAGCTTATTAGAATAAGCAAAAATAAGATGTTTTAACGTAACAAAAGTTTAGAAAACGGATTTGTTAGCTAGAAAATCAAAACGGGTCATTTTAGGGGTTTTAAATAAAAACGCATGGTTTTTAAGTTTAAATCTTTTAACAAGGGTTCATGTATGATTATATAAGCCTTATAAGAGTTCTAATATAGAAATTTAGCTTATTGAACGAGAATTTGAGCTTACGAGTTGAAGAATAGGTCGAATGGGGTTTATTACACTCGTACGCCTAGAACTTGACCTTCGGGGCTTCGTTTCTTGGTTTCTTGGTTTCTTTGCTTTGTTGCTGCTCTTGGGACTTTTCTTGCTCCTCTTGATCAACCTTGGGATGCCATTGTTGGTTTGTGTTTGAGTTTGAAGGTGTGAGATTTAAGAATGAAAGGGTTATGGCTATTTATAGTACTTGAACACTTAAGGACCAAGTTTTAGCCATGAAAGGTGTCAAGCTTGTAGAGTTATGACTTAGATCAGCTAGGAGGGTGACAAGGAAGGGCTAGGTGATGAGTGTTGGAAGCTAGAAGAGCTAGAATGCAAGGTGGAAGGATTTTGGGGTGTTTGTGTGTTCGGCTAGAAAAGAAATAACAAGGCGATAATGTAGCTTCTTGATGGCCATGAAATGTGTTTGAGGTACTTTTAAGCTGCTATGAAGTCATAAGGGTGGTGTCATAGAGGTTCTAGGGTGAGGGTGTGATGATATCATGGTGGTTCTAGACGTTTTAGGGGTGTTTGGATTGATTTATACAGGGCTGTTTTTGGACAGCCAACATCAGTCTCGGTAAAATGGTTGCCATTTACAAACCGTAACTCTGATGAAGCTCAAACCAGTAAGCATGGTTAGATATTTGAGTCCTTTATAACTTTTAGTTTTACATATTTGGGGGTTACTATACAAAAATTTAGAGATAATAGCCTAGGGTTTGTAGTCAAGCAATTTTGTGTTTGTACTTTGTGTTAAAGTGGTATTAAGAATCTTAAAGTGATTTAGGAGGTAAAATGTCCTAGTTTGGGTTTTTGCATTATGAATACTTTCTACCTTTTGTCTTAGAATGTTTGTAACTAGTTTTCGGTGGGGAAAAAGATATTCAAATGTTGTGCATTGTACACTTGTACACATGCTTGAAGGCTTGCATATAATTCACTTTTCTATGTTTCTTTACATATAATTAGGGTTTTGATATAAACGTTTAACGAATAAAGTTTGTTTTGATATAACGTTGCAAATGGTATGTTAAATGGATAATGTACTTAGTAAAAAAGATATTAGAACATTAACTTGACATATCAGGATGTTTACATTATATAAACATAGATATATATGGCATTGGTAGAGGTTGCGTGAGCTCGTTTACTTTAGTTATTTAAACCACATTACATAATGGAATAAAGCAAAAAATTTCCTTGTAAAAAGGTTGTGTATTATATAATAGATTGGTTATTTGAGTGATTAATGTATAGGATGGTAATTACTGTATGATATTTACGGGTTGTTTATAGTCTCCATCTCTTAATGAAATCTCGTCCTGAGATTAGTTGGATGCTAGGAGTGCATATTTTGTTGAAAACAGATGTGGATACTTTGGATGATTTTGATCTTCGCAGTTCCCATATAAATTACTGGTCCCTACTTTTTGGAGTTCCTTTACTTTGATATAGGATTACGACTTAGTTTTAGTTGTTTGACTTCTCGATCCATGATTTTCACCGGTTCTTCCACAACGTTGAGTTTGTCATCGAGTCGAAGCTCTTTCATTGGAATGACCAAGGATTTGTCAGATAAGCATTTCTTTAGATTAGAAACGTGGAAAGTACTGTGGACATTATTGAGCTCTTCTGGAAGCTCAAATTTATATGCCACTAGGCCAATCCGTTCAAGGATTTTGAAAGGTCTAATGTACCGGGGATTAAGCTTTCTCCGTTTTCCGAATCGGATGACACCTTTACGTGGTGACACTTTTAACATAACACGATCTCCATTTGGAATTCTAAAGGCTTTCGCCTTACATTGGCGTAACTTCTTTGCCGATCTCTTGCAGCTTGCAAGCGTTGTCGAATTTTCACTATTTTTTCAATGGTTTCATGGATTAGTTTTAGCCAAAAAAATACCACCTCTTATAACTTCATACTTCGAATCTTCTCTCTCGAATAAGTTGAACAACCCCAATCTTGGCCTAGAAACAGGTAATCTGCACTTTTGGACATAAGTGCCTTAAATGATGCAGCCTTATTACTGGCATTGGGTAACTGTTTATTGTAAGTATATTCTACTATGGTAAGTGTTTTTCCATCCTTTTCCAAAATTTATAACACATGCTCTAAGCATGTCTTCAAGTGTTTGGATGGTCCTTTCACTTTGCCCATCAGTTTTAGGATATTATGTGTACTCATGTCTAATTGGAGTTACCAAAACACTTGTTTGATTGCAGAATCTGGATGGGAAAATAACTGTACATAATCGAGATGACTTAGTTATTGCACTCCTATGCCGGAAGATTATTTTCCCTTTATGTAATAATCTGATGTATGGGTTTTCCATACTATCCATTCTCTCGGTAGGATTGAAATGTACGATTTGGTAAGGCGAGCGACAATGACCCAGATTTGATGTCATGTCCTTTTTGATGTTGTTGGGTGTTTTGTGATGATTCCTTCATTCTTCTTTCCACTTCCACTTAGGAATCCTCAGTTGTACCTGTTATGTAGGAATGCTTTCTGACTTTCTGCTTAACTCTAGAAAAACCATGTCAAACACTTGCCAACATATTCAGTGATGATTGGCTTTATGTTAGGCCACCAATAGAGTTTTTCTTTAGAATACCTGATATTTTTTGTCAGAACTTATAGGACTCATCTTGGATCAAGTCTCTCAAATTACCAAAGATTGGTAACTAGCCTTCGGTTTTTAATTACAACAGTTTATCAGGACTTATTTCAAATGCTTTGTCCATTTCCTCGGAAGTTTTCAGTCTTGATGTTTTATTCCATTATTGCCTTAAGTTTGAGCTTGAGATTTTATGATGGTAATTTTGGAGATTATGGTCAAACTTATGATCTAACTTAGAGTGGTTTGATTCAGTTTCATTCCGGCTTTGGCATCTGCTTTGACATTTTCCTTTCTAGGATGGTAGAGAATTTCACCATTTGTAATCCTCGCTAAGTAATTCTAGCCAACAGCCGTTGTATCATGTTCAACTCTTTATGATAAGGATATGATGTATAGACTTTTATGCATCAGTATAAACACAGTACATTTGGTGCCATACAGATAGTTGTCTCTTCATTTTTAGAGCGAGGCTATACTCTAATTCGAGTTCATGATTTGTATAGTTTTATTCTTTTGGTTAAGTTGTTCGGGTTGCATATGCAATAACTTCTATTTTTGCATTACACGCTCCCAGACCTTGATGGGTTTCATATCAGTAAAAACAAAATCTTTTTTCATTTTTGTTAATGCTAAGATTGGTGCTGTCTCATAGCTTCTATTTTAGTAGTTGAAAAGCCGACTCTTGGTCTTTTCCCCAGATATACTTCTTGTTTTTCTGGGTTAATTCAGTCAAAGACTTTGCAATCTTCGAGAAATCTTTGATAAATCTCCGATAATATTCTGGACAAGTTCCTAAGAATTGAAGTATTTTTTGTGGGTTGTAGTTGGAGGGATGGTCTCTATTCTTTAACTGCTTTAATCTTGACGGGGGCAACCATGAATTCCTTGTCTATCAAATTTAAGTTCTAATAAATGCACGATTCGAATATAGATATTCACTTGGAGAACATGGAATACATCTTCTTTTCTTGAGTAATTCTAGGGATTATTCTCTGTTGTTTTGCGTGCTCTTTCTTTGTTACGGGTAGTAGTTAGAATATCCTCGATGAACACTAATTATTGGATAGTTGTCCAAGTATGGTTTACACACACGGTTTCATTAGATCTCTTGACTAAAGGCAGGTGCGTTAGTTAAACCATAATGGCATTACATGAAATTTCATAATGTTCCGTATCTTATTCTGAATTGCAGTCTTGGGAATATCTTCAATCCCTTACTCTCAGTTGATGATAGCCTGTTTCTTAAGTCTCATCACGTGTAGACACTCAACCTTGTAGTGGCTCAAATAGTCATCAATCTACTGGTATCGGGTAACGATTCTTTACAGTAAGTTTTATTCATCTCCCGGTAATCGTTTACACATTATGAAAGATCGTCTTTCTTTTTGACAAAATAAGGGACTAGTGAGCTCCCCAAGCGAACCGGTACATGCGTCGGATAAAACCTCGGATCTGATAACTCTTGAAGTTTGGTTAGATGGTCCTGCATTTTGAAGGAGCTTATCTATTAAGGTGATCGGGTCTACACGGTGGCTGGTTCCTTGAAATTTAAAGTGATTTGGAATTCTACTTGGGCGTTAGGGAGGAATGCCAGGTAGATGTCTTCAGGGAAAAACTTCTGGGAATTTCCTCTAACTCTGGGATATTCTTCTGTCTTTTCTCGTCTGACTTTCTTTTCCATTACTTGGGGCTTTGAAAACTTGACTACCTCGGGATATTTCTTTTGGTTTTTATACAAGGATTTGAGAATTTTGTCGGGTATTTTACTTTGGTCACCTCGGATGATCAAAGTGCACCTTTGATGGGATGTTGATGAATTTATCTGTCATAGATTTTTCTAGCTTGATACTTGGATAACCAATCCATCCAATGACGGACCGTCGAAACTACCGAGTTTGATCGGCATAAGATCAATTTTGAAAGGTTGGTTTAACAAAGTCAGGGTGCAACCTTGAATAACGGTGTTTGTGCTTACTAGGTTTCTGTCAGCCATTCGATATTGTAATAGCTATCTATTGTAATGGGTGATAATATTTAGCATAGAGGCAAGAGGAGATATGGGTTACAATGCTTTATCGGCTCCATATCAAATATTACTCTAGCTAGATGTGGGTTTAGAAGGAAACATACCACGTCGACTACGTTCGGGGTCTTGGTGAGCTTTCTTATCCTTCATCATGTGGCTCTTCTAGGAATTGTTGTTGGTGGTCTTTCGGCACTATTTTTTCATAATTGGCCCTTTCTCTCTATAGCTTGTAAAGTATCGGTCACACGGGTTGCAGATTTACTTCCAGTTGGCTGGCCCTTTGTTTTTCATCTTGGTCAGATGGCCCAATTGTTGACAAGTAAAACCACTTAACAGCTGACAAGGTCCTATGGTGATGCATAGGCATTTCTTACATAAAGACGGTTTCCAGTATACCATTGTTTTCAGTTGGAGTGACAGAATACGACTTGAAGGTGTTCCCAATCTTCTGTTCTATTATGTTGGTGATTATTGTAGCGGTGTTGGTGTTAGTGTTTACAGGTAGTTGTTATTGCTGAAAGTTCTTCTGCGTCAACTTTGTTTGGTGATCACTTGATACTTGCCGGAGTGTCTTTGTTCATGATCCAGTAGCCTATGGGCTATATTAATGGCTTCCTTCTAGAGTTTGAGGTTTATATGCGGAAAACATTCCCTTCTATACTTTGAGGTAATCCCCCCGATGAATATTCCAATCATTTTCTCAGTATCTGGCACCATTGTGGGTCACAAGGTTGCCATTTCCTAGAATCTTTCATATATGCCTTGAGTTCTTCCCTTCACAGCCAAATGGTAAAATTAATATTCCATCTTTGGACCTCGTTCAGGGACAATTTTACTTCTTTATCTAAAAGCTTTATTGAATTCAACCAGGTTAAATCTTGTAAGCTTACTTCTATCCTAATTGGTTGGCAAAAGAATTCCAACCAGGATAGAGCTTCTTCAGTTAAAGTACCTAGTAAGCAAACTTCACCTTGCATTCTTCGGTTACTGTTGCTACGGAAAAAACACTAATTCAGTTCGCGCTCAAAATAAACCAGCGGATAAGACAATTTAGCTCCTTCTTGAACCTGTGAAAGTTGATAGGTTGGAACTCTTGTGAACTCTTTGTAGCTACCACTGTCTTGATATTGTAAGCTTCTCTTGGTCTGGTCGGGTTTTATCCAGTATTGCAATGTTTGCAGCTTGTGCTTCCAGAGCTGCGGAAACACTTTAACAATCTTGTTTCTTGATGCAGCCTTGGAGTCATGGCTGTATGCTTCAGATGTTGATATCCTTTTGGGAGGAATTCTATCAACTTATGATATAACACGTTTTAAGAATGTGATCACTTGTCTTAAAAGTGCCTTAAATATGCTGTATGCTTATTTTTGAACTTTTAAGCATTTTTAACAATAGTGTTATAGAATTCTTAAATAATTATTTGATTTGGATTCTTATAAATTGCTCTGATTTTTTAGTAGTATCGGTATGATTCATAATGTTAATGTCGAGTATATGGTTGAATTGTTTTTATTGCTTGCTGGACAGTTTGCTGCGTGGGTTGTAGTTTGATGTATTATTGTGTTATTCGGGTATTTGGGTTCTTAAGGTTTGTAAGTTATTCTGGGGTTGTAGTGGCCGGGTGGCGTGTTTATGCGAGGGGGTGGGTGCGGGGGGTGGTTGGTGGGGCAGAGGGTGGGGTGGGGATGGGGGGGGCAGGGGGGGGTGGCTTATGGTGATACTGGGTGTGGAGTGTTGGTTCTATTGGGGGAAGGGGTGGGTAGGGGCGGGGAGGGTATTATTTGGCATTATTTTTTTTTTGGGGTACATATGGCGGGCGGGAGGGGGGGTGGGACGGTGGGTGGCGTAGGGGGTGGGGGCGATTGGTATTTGGGTGCGGCGGGGGGGTGGGGATGGGTGGTAATATATGACAAGTCAATTCAGCCGTAGTGGGGGTAGGGGGGGGGGGGGATGAGGGTGGGGTGGGTTGTGGGTGAGGGGTTTGTTTTTGTTGTTTTGGGTTTTGGTGATTTTGTTTTTGACGTGTGGGTGTGTTGGGTTGGTGTTGTTGGGGGGGTGGTTTTTGTTGTTGGGGTTTGGTGGTGGGTGGGGGGGGGTGGGGTGTGGGGGTTGTAGGGTTGTTGGTTATTTGTTGGGTGTTTTGAGTTTGGGTAGGGGGTTTTTGTTTTTGGTTGTTTCGGTTGTTTTTGTGTGGTTTGGGGTTTGGTAGATTTAAATATTTTATGTTTTAATTTTGCTGTTATATTAGGTTCTAATTTTTATCTTTAGTTGTTTATCTTGTAAATTAGGGTAGTCCGTTGATGATGGTTAGGTCCCTTCCATAGGATCTCCTGGTTTGTTTGTTCTCTTTTTTCTGTTTGTGGTTCTTGTGTTCATTAGATTGCATCCAGAAGGGACTCTTTTCTTTAATTATTCTTTGCTTGGTTGAATGCGTGTGGGGTCTTCGAGAACCTGTAATTTGATATATGTCGGTTTTTTGTGTTTTTATTTAGCAACCTGACAGCGAGAGAAGACCAGAGTAATCTTGTTGTTATTTAAACCATTTGCTTTTTTGAAGGTTTAGCAATTTAAGTGCTGAGGACTCTCGCGAGTTCAGTTTACTGATTGTAAAAATCTTGTTTGTTTATGATCACCCGGGCCATTTATTTCCAAGACCTTCTATTTGGTCTTATTTGGGCTCATTGCGGGTCGTCGAGGGAGAGTTCATCTAGGTGATTCAAAATTTCCCTCAATTCTTGCTCCTCGTGGACAGTCCAAGACTTGTCTTACGATGAGCTTCTCCTAATCTCAAATGCTTGAGGGTTGGGCAGAGAAGAAGTAGAAGTAGGAAGTACGAGGAGGATGATCCGTTACAGCCTGTTTCTTAAGTGGTAATATTCCTCAGGATGAAAAGAAAGAATTCTTGAGGATTTAAACATTGGGGAGGATAGCATTAAAGATTGGAGTGGCTCAAAGAAGGCACAATATCAATAGTTGGCAGTGAAAGGAATTAATGTGGATTATGGTTTTGTTTCTTTAGATAATATGCCTTGAATGACCGTCATATTAGGGGTCATCATTGAAAAGGTAAAAAGTTTGGTGATGAAGCTTTGGAACTAATCCAATTGGGGGGGAGTTGTTTTGAAGAATCTTGAATAAAAGTATTTCCTGGTGGTTGAAGTTTGGGACATAGTCGGTGTTTTGGTTAGAAGACAGGATATAGTACGGAAAGTTAGAGGAATAAGCATCCTCAATATTGGAAGTAGGGTGGTTGGGAGAAGACATCACTCTATTAACAACCCAGCGGTAAATAATATAAGTTATTTATATAATAGTATAATAGTTATGTACCTTGAATTACTATTCGGGAGAATTGAAGTTGCTATGGACGCAGAGAGGACTTTCTTGGATCGGAAAATGAAAAGTAGTTTTAGTTAAGGTTTCAACCTTGGTTCTCTATATAAAGTTTGGCTATTATACCAATCTTATCACACCCCATCCATTTTGACAAATATAGCTAAGCGGAAGCTAATCAGGGGTATTTTTTCATACTAAACTGTCCTTTATTATAGATAACAAATCGTTTTAATTTATGTTTTCGTTTAAAAGAGACGTTTTTTGGATTAATTTAGTTTATAATCATTTATTCATCAGAGGTTTTTTTTACAAGAAGAGAGATCCCCAAAATGTGGAAACATAAAGTTTGAATGATAACAGTTTAGCTTATCTTCAAGTCTGTGCACACTCTGTGCATAAGATGCTTTGTTACTTGATGATATAAACATGCTAAAAAGTCTACACAAGGTTGAGTGAAATTCAAAGCGTTATGTTAAACAGTTGAATACATGTTCATAGCGGGTTTCGTTTTTATAATAAAACCCATAAGTGTTATTTAATTGCAATGTAGTACAATTATTATTGAAAACTGTATTATTGCCCTAAGCTCTTAACAACGAGACCTTGAGATAAACAATTATCACAAGATGTTCCCACAAAGGGTGCATTTGCCAACACTCGCATAGTGATTCAAATGAAGTTACGTCTTGGTTACCAGATGTTAATAGGTACACCAACTGGGGAGTTCAGTCCCAAATAGATCTATTCACAGCATTCGCGTTTACTCTGAAAAGTAATTAACGGTTTCATGTTAGTGAGGGTCTTAATGGCAAAAGTTAGGGACTTAGGCAATTAAGGAATCAGAATAGTATACAGTTGGTAAAATATACTTGTATTTTGATGTATAGCATGTATCCCTGGTGGGGTTTATGAATCATTTTAAAGATTTAAATTGCGGGATATGAATCTCACCTTAACAGGGAAATCTGATTGATAGCAAAAGTATATATCCAAGTGAAAGTTAACAGCCTGGTCACGAAACCTGGGCGGTAATATGTCAATAAGTTTTAGTTTGATGAGTTTTGTTTCAAAACTTCATAAAGTTTAACGTATTACTTTGATTTATTAATTTACGGAAATATTGTATCACTGTTCGGGCTATCATAATCAGGAGGCCATGTAGCATCGTTTGAGGATTCAGGGCATTTTAAATCGTAAACCCAGCAAACTCGTCAAAACAAAAATACACAATGGAACCCTGCACATGAAATTCCCTAGTTAACGTGTTACGATATGATTTTTAAGTTTCTTCACAGCTAGTCGATGATAATTACGTTTAAATATATAACGTAATTTTTTTATAATACGTCGGTCAAGGATTAATAGCGATAAATGTATTGGGTTTTAATAAAATTGAATCTTATAATATTAATATATATTTTTATAATTTATATAAAAATATTATATGTTATATTTTTAAGTTTGCAAAAATGGCAATAAATACCCTTGATTTATAAACTTTTACAAATTTAGTCCTTTATATATAAATATATATAATTTAATCCTTTAACTTTAGAACTTGGCAAAACAGCCCCTTGTAGTTATAACTTTAGGAAAATGACATTTTCAGTCTCTCTAGTTATAAATTTCAGAAAGTTATGATATATACCCCTATGCATGAAAACATTTGCAATTCATGTCCAAAATTCATAATTTTGATATTTTTGAAATCCAACAGAGTTTTGCAGCTTATGGCTTATTAGATTAAGCTAAAATAAGATGTTCTAACGTAACAAAAGTTTAGAAAAAGGAAATTTTTTTTTTTCGGTTTTTTCGCTAGAAAATCAAAAGGGTCTTTTTTAGGGTTTTATACATAAAATGCATGGGTTTAAGGATTTTTATGGCTTTGATAAAGAGTTCATATAGGTTTCTTAGAGTATTATAATTATTCTATAACAGATTTTGTGTTTTATTGAATAAGATTTTGAGCTTACTTGAGCTAAAATGGGTCAAAATGGTGTTTTTGGTTTCGTACGCCTAGAAATGACTTCAATGGCTTCTTTCTCTTGATTCTTAGCTTCAATTATGATCTTAGGGACTTCTCTTGATCCTCCTTGGTCTGATTTAGAACTCCATTTATGTGGTGATGAGTTTTTGAGGTGTGATTGAAAGAGTGTGTATGTTTCGGCTTATATAGGGTTCGAATGGGCTTGGTGCCTAAGTTTGGGGTTTTGATTAGTGTCAAGGCTACCTTAGGTGATTCATGGAAGCTATAGTGATGAGTATTACAAGCTAGGAGAGTAGCTTTGAGTGGTGGAAGGTGTACAAGGGTGCGAATGGACATGGGATGACAAGGAGGTGACAAGACTAACTTGGTGGCTAAGGGTGGTGATGGAGGTGCTTGTATGCTTGCTTGGTGACATGGTGGTGAGGTCATAGAGGTGCTAGGTTGCTAGCTTAAGTGTAAATGGGTCAAAAATGAAGAAAAAGGGTTTAATGTCGGGGTTGGTTTTGGTCTCGGGTTAGGGTTTTTGGTTTGAATTCGAATTAGGGTTAAGGTTTAGGATAGATTAGGGTTTAGGATTAAGGTTTAATGTTAGGATTAGGGTTTAGGATTAAGGTTTAAGGTTTAGGATTAAGGTTTAGGGTTTAGTTTTAGGTTTAAAATGAAACTAGGGTTTTAAGGTTTCGTTTAGGGTTTTAGGACAATTTAAGGTTTAGGTTTAGGGTTTAGAAGTCATGCATTAAGTATTTGTACCTTGTGCTAAAGTGGTAGTAAGAAACTAAAGTGATTTAGGTGGTAAAATGTCCTAGTTTGGTTTTCTTGCATTATTGACTTATACATTGGGCTTTAGAAAGTTGTAACTTGATTTAGGAGGGAAAAGATATTTAAATGTTGTGCATTGTACACTTGTACACATGTTTTAAGGCTTGCACAATCATTTTATACGTATACATTACATATAATTGGGGTTTTGATATAAACGTTTAATGAATAAAGTCTGTTTTGATATAACGTTGCAAATGGTATGTTAAATGGATAATGTACTTGGTAAAAATGATATTAGAACATTAACTTGACATATTAGGATGTTTACATGATATAAACATAGATATAGATGGCATTGGTAGAGGTTGCATGAGCTCGTTTACTTTAGTTATGTAAACCATATTACATAATGGAATAAAGCGAAAAATTTCCCTGTAAAAAGGTGGTATATATAATAGATGGATATTACAGTGCATCTAATTTAATAGATGGATAATTACAGTGATAAAAATTATGGGTTGTTATAGTACTGTTTCAAATCTAGTTTTGGACATAACTTCTTCGTTTTACATCCGTTTTTCGAGCTCTTTATATGCACGGAATCGTGTTAAGATGTATAGCACATTTTAAGTTGTTAGATCGGACCTAATCACCCGCCAACATACCTATCCTAAACACTGTCTGCACAAAAGGGTATTTTACACATTTTCGTCAAGTATTTCTACCCCATTTTCATACCACAAATCCACTAGTCTATGAATTTCAATCACCTTCCACAATCACAATCATCCAGTAACCTAATCCTATCCAATACTTCACAATATCATGAAATAATCATAAGATCAATTAAGCTAGTTTATAACTTAAACCTAACCATAAGTCTAAAATCATAAGTAAGTAGTGTTTCTTATTTTCTTTGCAAATATTTATAAAAGTAAATAGTTGGTATAAATATCTTCATAATTAAGTGTTTTATGTTATAAAATATACATAATGAAAAGTATAGAAAACCATAAGATTGAAACATAATCCTTATGTACGAAAATCAAGAAAGTGAATGTTAGTTTACTACAAAGTATTGTTATCAAAATGAAAACCCTAGCCTTTGATTCTAAACCCAATCCTTATTAAAACACCAAATCTTGATTAGAAAACCTAAACTTGATCGTTGAAAAACCCTTGCTTAGAAATGAAAACCCTATCTTGCAAAATCCACTTGAAACACCTTAGATTATACCCTTGATTAACCTTGTAAACTTGTAATATCAAGAAAATGGAAAACAAATGGGATGTTTTGCTATGGTTTTGAGCTGTGACCTTTAGGGAGGAAAAGGGAGATATGATTTTATTTTTGGTGAATGAAATGTGAAGTATAAGTGTAGTGTTGCTTATATAGGAAGAGTTTTAGCTAGTTGATAAAATATCTATGACAAGGGTAAATAATCATTTAGGAAAAATAAGGGAGGTGTGGGTTTTGTTTGTAAAATAGCATGGTTGGTTACTTGGCTTTGTTGTAAGATGTTGTAGAGAGTTGCGGTTTAAAATTTTGGAAAAATTGACATTTTTAGCACATGGTATGTAACTTAGCTAAATTTGATATTTGTTTTGTGTGTATATAAGAAGGGTGACCGGTTATAGTTATTTTTGTGGGTAAGAATTATATAAATTTTAGGTATTGGGTATAATTATGGGTATTTGGCTGAGTGTAGATAGGTAGAATGGTTTACATGTATGCAAAAAGGTTCCAAAATGCGAAACGTAAACGTTTTACGTAAAGTATAAAAATAAAATGTAAAAAGTTATAAATTGTTGGGAATAAAGGCGTCTCAAGTTAATACTGCTGGTTGAAGAAACTACTGCTATTAAAGATTAGAAGAAATAGCTTAAGTTATTAGTACTGCTAATGTAATAGTTTTGTACTGCCTATTACAAAGTGTTTAGTCCCTATCCCATAACTCCCCAAATGTGTCATCTTGTTTTTGATTTTATATTGACTGCCAATGTATTAGTCCATTAGTTTTGTAGTTGTACTGTTGCTATAATTTGTTGTCTGCTAAAGTGATATGCATGAGTTATATTAGGAATAGATATGCTTGATTACTTGACGCGTTTTTGTAAGCCATTAGGGTTTCCTTGGTGTATAATGAACCCTAAGGCTTTGATCCATAGATTTTAGTTTTTTCACATTAGTTTCTAATATTAGTTTTTATAGTGTGCATAAGAAATCATAGTTAAGTATTCATAGTTCAGCTTTTATTTTGTTATTTCAAAATAGTATTCATATATTGAAAGTTTAGTAAAGATCTTGTTTTTACTAGTCATTGTTCTTCTTAGTATTGCTAAACTAGGATTTCGCATAGTTTGTGGTTTATTCTCAATATTAGTTTCTACTGTAGTTATCTGGATTATTCCAATATAACTAAGCTTTAACAAGGATAAGTAAGATCTGTTAAGAAGGGATCAAAAAGTGGTATCTGAGAGCAGTGTTGATTAACTTTGAAAGAAGAACACTATATCTATACAAGATCTCATAATCAAAGAGAAGATGGAATCATAGTCATAAACTACCCAAATAGTGTCTGCACTAAAACTTCCTATACTCAAAACAAGAGACTATGATCTATGGAGCATGAGAATGGAGCAATATCTTACTCACACTGATTATACTCTTTGGGAGGTTATTATGAATGGTGATGCACATGTGTTGCATCAGGTAGTGCTGAAGAGGTCCCATTCCTCCTAAAATGCTGAACAAAAGATGGCAAGGAAAGAGAATGAATTGAAAGCAAAAAGATCTTTCACTTTTTGGCCATTCTGATGAGCACCTATTGATGTTTCATGGATTCAAGGGTGCCAAAGAACCCTATGGGAAGCTATTAAAGGACAGGTTTGGAGGAAACAAAGAATCAAAGAAATGCAACAAAAGACCATTTGAAGGAAGCAAATCTGAGAATTTTACGGCATCAAGATCTGAAAAGGACTGGAATAAAACCTTTTATGAATAGGTTTTTAGGAACTCATTCAGCCAATTGGAAATTCATGGTGAAGTTAATCTCCCAGGAAAGATGCAAATCTTAAGTTGCCATAAGAAGTCTCATCGCTTGGACAATGTTGCCATGATCATGCGCTAACAAAGCTGATTAGATGGGTTGAGCTTGAAATATTTTTACAATAAACTTAATGGTGTATGACGTGAGATTAAAATCCAAATCAAGCCAAGCTCAAACTTTAGAATGTGGCCTTTGTTTCTTCAGATGTTACTAGCAGTACCTATTGAAGCAGTTTAATACTGCTCATGATGTTTCCTACTACATGGTTAAAAGGGACAAGCTTCTTCCTGAGGGGAAGTGTTTCGTTACTACTGCTAGTCATTTATTACTACTGCTAGTTTATATTTCTACTGCTCAAAGTCATTTTTCGTATTATGCTTCATGGCGGGTATTTTGTGTATTAGAAGGATGGATCAGTAGTTGTGGTATATGGTTTGTAGTTGTTATGATCCAAGTTCCATTTCTACAGAAGACCCATATTAGATGATTACAAAAAGGGGAAGAAGATTAAAGGTTTATTGATTTGCAACTTATTATATGTGGTGACATGATACAAAGGAAGCTGGGAAGTTTTGTTTCATTCAGGGAGATGATTACATCTCAACTTCAGGGGAAGCTTTGGCTTTATGATGAAGTTTGTACATGACTTTGTTTGTTTTGTCATCATCAAATAGGGGAAGATTGTTGGAATTCTTGATTTGATGAGACAAAATGAATAAAAGAATGAAACAAAAGGATCAAAGTCGTCATTATAAAACTCTACAAGCTGGTGGAGAAATATGAAGATTTGGTCAAATATTCTATAGGATAATTAGGAAACATATTAATGTGGTTTAATGCAATTTAAATAGATTCCTTATCTATTGATTTACTTCCTTTGTAAGTCATGATCTCTCCCTATATAAAGAGATCATAGACATAGGTTTTACATATCCATCCATAGAAAACTAGAGCTCTCCCAATGAGAGTCTAGATAGTTAGATAGCATAGTCGACTGATGAGAGTCAAATAGTACACCATAGTTAGTTGGTGTAGCCCCAAATTATAGTTGAGGTAATAGGGAAATCATTCAATAAAGAAAACCTTGTGATAACTTTGATTGTGTTCTTTATTATTCCGTTGCGTGTTATCAATCATTGTTATTGTTCATCCTAGATATATAAGATCTAATTAATCTTGATCTATAAACGATCTTATCAATGTATCACATTACTAGGGAGCTTCATGTAAGGGGTTTCATTTGGGTATACATTTTGACGAGTTTGCTGGATTTATGATTTAAAGTGTCCTGGCTCCTTAAACATTTACTACGTAACCTTTAAATTATGATGGCCTGAATAGTGATACAATATTTCCATAATAAATCTAATCAAAGTGATATTTCATTATGACATAAAACATATCCAATCAAACTAAGACTTGACATATTACCCAGGTTATGTGACGAAACTGTTACTTTCATTTCATATACTTTTTCCATCAATCAGATTTCCCTGTACTATTAAGGTGAGTTCATAGCCTCGTATTCAATCTTTTAAATGTTTCATAAACCTGCGAGGGGGATACATGCTATAAAACATGAATGCAAGTATTTTTCTGTATGCTATCCTGATACATTATTGCCTAAGTCCCTACTCTTGCCATTAAGTCCCCACTATCATGAACCGTTAATTACTCGTCGGGGTAAATGTGAATGCTGTGAATAGATCTATTTGGGACTGGACTCCCCGTTGGTGTACCTATACTGTCGGTAACCAATAGCACACATTTGAATAACTTTACGAGTGTTTTGGTAAAGATACCTATTGGGGCAATTATTTGTGGTTATTGATTAACATAAGGCTTCGGTGTCATGAGATTAGAGCAATAATATTGTTTTCCATTATAATTGTACATGCATGCAATTATTACAAACTATGGGTGTATAACAACGTAACCCACTATTGAACTTGTATTCAAACTACTTTACTTAAACCTATGAATTTCACTCAACCTTTGTGTTGACTTTTTAGCATGTTTATCTTAAGTAAGTGAGCAACTTAAAGCACGGAGTGGCATAGACTTGAAGATGGCTAAACTGTTATCATTCAAACTTTATGTTTTTAGATGTTGGGACCTCACTTTTTTTAAAAAACCTGATGAATAAATGAATGATAACTAAATTTTCCAAAAACGTCTCTTTACGATTCGTTTTCTATGATTATGACTGTTGTACTATGAAATAATACCCCAGATTAGCTTCCGCTGCTATATGTGTAAAAATGGGGGTGTTATAATCTACATAGGTAGCTTTGATCTAGTATCCTTAGATATAGGTGTGTGTGCTTAGATTCATAGAAAAATCTCTTATTTTATGTCATTTAGGTTCGTTAGCTTTATAAAGGTCAAAATCTTGATTTTAAATTTTTTGGCTTAAAATCCTTTAAGTTTTCATTTTTCTTGTCCCTATAGGCTTAGTAACACTTTTGGTACAAAAATGTTCAGAAAACAATCATAAAAAATGTGTCTTTTTGAGTTTTGAAAAACTGGGTTTCGTAAAACAACCAAACTAGTTAGTTTTCAGTGTGTGCCGAACTAGTTTATATCAAGGATAACCGATCTAGTCTATTTCACTGTGTGTCGATCTAGTTTATTTCAGTGATAACCAAACTAGTCAATTTCAGTGTGTGCCGAACTAGTTTCTATCAGGGATAACTTATATAGTCTATTTCAGTGTGTGCCGATCTAATTTATTTCAGTGTGTGCCGATCTAGACTACAACAGTGATAACCGAACTAGTCAATTTTAGTGTGTGCCCAACTAGTTTCTATCAGGGATAACTGATCTAGTCTATTTTAGTGTGTGCCGATCAATTTTATTTCAGTGTGTGCCGATCTAGACTACAACAGTGATAACCGAACTAGTCAATTTCAGTGTGTGCCTGATTAAGAATTTTTTTCAAACTAAAATATATATAATAAAATATAAACTATATATAATGTCTATCATAAGCAGAAACTCCAACAAGCCGTGCTCAAATTCTAAACATCAGAAGAAGCAGATGGGAAATAACACAAATTTCTCTGACTCGCTTCATGAATTACAGATCAAAACACATCATCAACGATATCCCAGATCGTCATCAAAAAGATAAGAAAGTCTTTTGAATGCATCAATGAACTCAAGATCAGCCAGAAGGACCCTCAGGACTATTAGATTCGATCTTAGTTATCGCTTTTATTAGAACCTAGCCTGGGATGTGTGGTAAAAAAAAAGAAAGAAAAAAATCACATGTCAAATCTGACTAAGAGAAAGTACAAAGGCAAGTTGTTCATGATATAATACAATGGCAATCCCGTTATATACTGATTGGTGCTAAACAAACACCTAAAATCATTTAATATATAATAAAATTATAAAATATCATATAATAAGAAATAAGTCAAGAAACAAAAATCAATAAAACCGAGAAGTAGTATAGAATGTTCCCATGGTCGACATCCCACAACGGGCTGGTACTGAGAATCGATACAGTCGGAAGATTGGAGTGGAATGAGAGAAATTATTGAGAGTGCGGAAAGCTAAGTTAAAACAAATAACAAATAAAAACGTATAAGAAAAAACCTAAAAGTTATGAAATTAAGCTGAAAAACGAGAGCACGAATCCCGAACAAAAGGTCAAAAACCTGAAATCTTCAAAATTAACCCTACAAAGAAATTTTCACTTTTAAACTACTCTAGGGGACTAATAATGAAGAATGAAAAAGACTAGACTGAAAACGGAGGTCGTTTGACCCAAAAACGAGTCAAGACAAAAACCGCACCCGAGCCCGTTCTTAAAAAAAAAAACAAAAGTTACAAAAATTACCCTATGAAAATTTTATATTTTATTTTCTATCTCTCACAAACTATAGACTAAAAGAAAATTTCTAAAAGAAAAATATTTTTTGTGATAATTTTTGAATTTTTTATGATTTTTAACTTATAACGAAAATTAAATATAAAAAAATACTAAACTACTTTTAAAAATTCTAAAATTTTTACCTAAAATACTAGACGCTATAACTAACCTACGAAAATAAGAAATTAAAAATTGGCTTATAAATAAGCCCGAAAATAAGCTGTAAACAGCTTATAGCTTTAAGGTGGAAACGGTTTAGAGTACTAAGGTCTTGACCTAACGAAAAAGTCCCAAGGGCGCAGCGGTAAGTGTTGTGTATAAAGAGGGGATGTATCGAGGGTAGAGGCCCGGGTTCGAGTCTTGCTCACCCGGGTCACCCCTTGTCTTCCCCTTTTTTTTTTTGAAAAACTTTGTGAACCAAAGTTGTTAAGCTTATTGAGCTTAACAACTTTCAAAACTACAACCTTTTTTGAAAAGCTAAGAATAAGCTGAAAAAGAGCTTCTAAGGTGACAGTTTGCTGAAATGAGCTTAAAGGCTTAAAATGTGGCTAAGTCTTGGACTTTTTGGACACTTAAGCTAAAACTAGGACTAAAAAGCTAAAAGGATTGACTACCCTACCCTAAATAAGCACTGAAAACTAAAATGCAATAACTAAATAAGCTTAAAAAGGGCTTATATTGACAGAAAACTAAACTAAGCTTAAAAGGACTTAAGAGGCTTATCTCTTGGGCTGTTTACACAAAATAAGCCAAGGAAATGGAAAATAAGCAAACACAGCTTAACACACTAACCTAATTAGCTACTAGGAACACAAATAAGCAATTGAGTTAAGCTCAATAAGCTAGAAAGAAAATAAGCAATCCCTAAACTAAGCTAAGCAAAAACAGCCAAAGGGCTTCTTTTAGCTTAAAAATAAGCTATCAAAAGGGCTTTTTAAGGACTAAAACTAAGGAGGCTTATCTAAGAGCTTATTGACTCTTAAGAAATGCCAAAAGCTTGGGCTTAAGTTCACTAAAAGGCTAGAAAAGAAGGCTTAAAGATACCTCCTTAGCGCCAGGGAAAAACTAAGCTAAAACAAGGGCTTAATTTGACAGCTTATTTTAAGCTGTCAAATAAGCTCAATTGACAAAACTAAGTTAAAACAGATAAAGAACACTAGGAAATGGACTTGTGCACAAATTTTAAGAACCTAAAACACTAATAAACCTGCTGATTTTTGAGAATGAAAAAGGGCTTTTAGCTTTTATAAAAATGACACTTAAAACTTTGGTAGTTTTGACTCAAAAAGTCAAGTGACTCATAGGGACTTTGTTAGCTTGTTTTAAACACACAAATGACACTCTTTTTAAACCACTACTCAAATATACAATGGCTTATCCAAATAAGCCATTGTATCCTTTTAAAAAAAATAACAGTTTCAAATAACACTTATAAAAACTTAAAAACAGGTTTTGACTAAAAAGCTTTAGAAAAACAGACTTAAATAAGCTCAAATACTTAAGCTAAATCTAACTCTATGACCCCAACCCATACCAAACCATTTTGACCCGTTTTCATGCTTGACCCAAACACCCCTTTATATTTTAAAAGTGATTTTTAAACCTATAAAAGCTAAATTAAACTGAAATTTTTAAAAGACTACTACTACTTATGCAATTTTAGACAATAAAATGATGAAAAGCAAAACAAATAAGCACTTTAAAGGAGTGATAAGCTAGAACAGTATTAAGCTATTTTTTAGACAGAATTTAATCAAGTTACATGAAAATGAAATGAAAGTACTAAAAGGCATACTTGGGCATTAATGAACACAAATAAGCACAATAGAACATTAATAAGCTAAAAATAAGCCAATAAGCACTGCTACAGTAACTATTAAGCAAAATTTAAAAGAGAATGTACCTTTAATCCTTTGCTCAAAACAGGATTTTTGAAACCTAATTAAGCTCTAAACTTACCCAAAGCTTATAAATAAGCTTAAACTAAGCAAACCCAATGAGCCATCCCAAATTGCTCATTCATCCAATGCTTGATCCAACAGTAACTTTGTCCCCTTTTTTTTGAATTTTTCCTAAATTTTTGATTAATAGTTTTAAAAACAGTTTGAAAGAAGTACTGTATTTATAGCTTATATGACTTATAATTTCTTAAGGATATTAAACAAACAGTAAAACATCAAACTCACTTCTCATTAATCTTAAAAAAAAGAAAGTACATAAAAGTTTTAAAACTGAAAAGAAATTACACACTAAGATTTTTAAACACTAAAAAACTACTCCTTTGCCACAAGGGGCTTACAAAGTCTTATATAGTAAAAAAAACAAGCTAGGGTTCACTTGGTCTTCTTGCTGGTGTGTTACTTTGTAGACACAAAAATGAAGTGTGTTTGTTATAAGAGTGCAGGCAGAGACAAATCATGGCCCTCCATTCACCTTGGTGCCCAAGTCGAAGTTTTTCAACCCTTGATGATTTTGGTGGGTTTATTGATTGCCAACATGGCAAACCCATGTGGGGGGTGGGGTTATGGGATGGTAAAGTTTTTGGAGTATGTGGGAAGTCAAACGAGGTGACAGAGGCGGGGTATGGTGGTTTGGCGGGAAAGAACGAGGAAGATATACAGTGTTTTTAAACTTGGGGTGAAGGTTTGTGGTTTTGACAGGATTAGTCCTCCATGGTGGTAAGGGTGTTTGCAGTTTTCGTCCTTGGTTAATGCAAGTTGGGGGACTTGGCAGTTTCAGTCCCCAAAGGTTATACATGGAGTTGCACCACAAGTCCTTGTTATATATAAGTTCATGCCTTTGGCAGTTTTGCCCCTTGTGGTTTAACTTTGGGCGCTTGGCAGTTTGGGCCCTTCTCTTTATTTCTCCTGTTTTCTTCTTTTCTTCATTTAAAACAAGATTGCCAATTTGGCAATTTTAGCCCCTTAACTTGTTTTTCTTGACTTTTGGCTTCGGGCTTGTCGGGGTTGACTTTCTGTTGACTTTTTCAGGCTTTTTGTTTGACTGGACTTTGTCTTTTTCACGCTTTTCCATTCCGTGTCCGGTTTTGTCGTTTTGGCTTCGTTTTTCGTCCTTTTCTTAGATATCCGTTCCTGGACAACACAATTAGCAAAACAAGCATATATTTGGCATTTTAAATCCGTTTTTGGTTATTTTAGCTCGTTTTTAAAGGTAAAAGGTATGTGTAATTAAACACATACCAGTGCCGAACTAGTTTATATCAGGGATAACCGATCTAGTCTATATTCAGTGTCAACCAAACTAGTCATTTCTCAAAGACCATCGAACTAGTCAAGATTAATAGAAACCGAACAACTCACATTTCCAAATTATACGGTTTATTTCTTTGACTTGTAAAATCCCGTGAAACATTAACTAGTTTTCCTGGTTTTGTCAAGAATTGTAAAATCTCGTGTAGTTTCAAGAATTAAAACTCTTAAAAGACAACTTAATCAAACACAATTTCTTTCTACTACCGCTTGATCCGACAATAATCTTTTAACATACAAATTTCTCAATGATGACTCTTGCTGACAAAGCAATTCTGTCGGGTGCTGACAGTCGTCCACCTATGTTGGAAAAAGATATGTACGATTCTTGGAAAAGCATAATGGAGCTATATATGATGAATAGACAACATGGAAGAATGATTCTTGAATCTGTTGAAAATGGTCCACTCATCTAGCCTTCAATTGAGGAAAATGGAGTGACAAGACCAAAGAAATATTATGAGTTATCTGCTACGGAAGCAATTCAAGCTGATTATGATATCAAGGCAACAAATATCATTCTCCAAGGACTACCACCTGAGGTCTATGCATTGGTTAGCAATCATAAAGTCTCCAAGGAACTTTAGGAAAGAATTCAACTTCTTATGCAAGGAACTTGATTGACGAAACAAGAAAGAGAGTGTAAGCATTATGATGAATTCAATAAGATTGCTTATAAGAAGAGGGAAACACTATGTGATTTCTACTTGAGATTTTCACTGCTACTCAATGACATAAACATCTACAATATGAAAATGGAACAATTTCAAGTGAACACCAAGTTTTTGAACACTCTTCCTCCTGAGTGGAGCAAATTTGTGACAGATGTCAAACTGGTTCAGGATTTGGACACAACAAACATTGATCAGCTTCATGCTTACTTGGGACAACATGAATTTCATGCAAATAAGGTTCATTTAATGCATGAACGCAACTCAGATCTGCTTGCTTTGGTTGTAACCTATCAAATGACCCACTCTCCTTATCCAACTCATCAGCACTCATACCAAAACTCTCAATTTCAACTACAAGTTTCACCATATCGGTCTCCACAGCATGGTTTACCTTATCAGTCTCAACAATACTCAAATAATTAATCATCAACACCTCTTTCAATCACTTATCCATCCAATGATTATCAATCATAAGTTCATCACAACGTTTATTCTCCATCATCATCTATCCCTCAATTGAAATATGCTCCCACAGATAACTAACAATCTGAATTTCCCCAACTAGACTTAGGTCTAATTGTTTCAGTGTTCCAAAAAGGTGACGATCCCATTGATGCCAACAATCACATGATGTCTTTCTTGACTGCTGTTGTCACTTCCCGCTATCCTACTACCAATAACCAACTGAGGAATTCGTCAAACCCTAATGATGGGAGAGTGACCTTACAACCAATTCAGGGGAGACACACTTCTTTTGCTACGGGTACTACAAGGACCTACACTACAAAAGAAAGTAGAAGCAATTATGGGAAACAAAGGACTGTTATTTGTTACAACTAAAAAGGGGAAGGACACATGTCCAAACAGCGCACTAAACCTAAGAGGAAACAGGATGATTCGTGGTTTAAGGATAAAGTGTTGTTGGTACAAGCTCAAGTAAATGGTCAAATTCTACATGAGGAGGAACTAGCATTTTTGGGAGATCCAGGAATTGCAGAAGGTTAAGCCACACAAACTGTCATTAACCACAATGCTGCTTACCAAGCTGATGATTTGGATGCATATAACTCTGATTGTGGTGAACTTAACACTGTCAAAGTTGCTCTCATGGCGAATTTATCTCATTATGGTTCAGATGCTCTCGATGAGGTACACAATCATGATAATGTGAATAATAATATGATTAATCAAGCTGTGCATGAGATGTCGTCTTCTAAACAGTCGAATGTTGTGAACCATTTAGAGACTGAAATAACCAGTGATAGCAATACCATTCCTTTTTCTCAGTATGTGATTGAATCACAACAGGCAACTGTTCAGAATTCTAACTCTTCTATACAACGAGATGCACTGATATTATTTGTGATTGAACAACTAAAAAACCAAGTAGTTAATTGTACCAAGATAAAACTGGACAATAAAAGTGTCAATGATACTTTAACTACTGAGCTTGAAAGATATAAGGAAAAAGTTAAAGTTTTGAAAGAAAGACAAAATGTTGACTTAAGGAGTAATGATAATGTTTCAGATTCAAGTGCACAGTCTGTAGAGATTGATCATCTTAAACAAACTCTTTCTGAACATTTAAAAGAAAAGGAATCTTTAATGCAAAGAGTTACTCTTCTCAAAAATGAATTTAAGAAAGAAGAATCTAGGAACATCGATAGAGAGATTGCGTTAGAAAAGAAAGTCAATACTACACCAGTCAATTATGTTGTTCTTAACCAACTTTCTCAAGATTTTAAAACACAATTTGTTTTACAAACTGAATTATCTGCTGAACAAGCCTTTTGGTCTCTGAATTCTATGAATTCTCCAGATCCCACTCTTTCTAGTAGACCCACCAAAGTTGAGGTTCCAAAAGAACTTCCTAAAGTCAGCATGGTTAATACGAGTTTGAAGAAACTTAAACACCATCTTGTTGGTTTTGACATGGTTGTCAAAGAAAGAACCACGACCACAACCATCACTAAGGGGTCATGGGGGTTCGAACATACAAAAGCTTGTTTTAGGGATGAAATAATTCCATTTGTAAAAGCTCTGAAGGACTTATTTAATACATTCGATCAATATTTGATTGATGAACTTTCTGAAGTCCAAAATGTCTTTCATCAAATAGAACAGGCTATGGAACAACATCGTTTAGAGTCAAAAACATTTGAAGTTAAAATGAATAAAGTTTTGAACGAAAACGAACGACTCTTGGAACAAGTCATTAACAAAGATATTGTGAACATAATTATGAATTCTTCTGTGGATAATGCTTCTGTGAATGTGCATGAATGTGAAAAGTGTCTAAAACTTGAGACTGAGCTTCTCAACAAAAAGGATTTCGTTGAAAAAGAGATTTACGATAAACTGTTCAAAAGTTTTACCACTCTTGAAAAACATTGCATCTCTTTAGAAGTTGATACTCAACTTAATCAGGAAATTTTTCAAAGGGACAATTCTGTTTCAAATCAAAGTGCTCCAAGTTTTGATCAATTGTTTGAATTAAATGAATTGAAAGCTTAGTCCCAAGAGAAAGACACGGTCATAAAGAAGTTGAAAGAGAGAATTAAATATCTAAGTGGAAAAAAAATGAGGATAAGATTAAAAAGGACTTAGAGGAGATTAAAACAATAAATATTGAATTGGATCATAGGGTGTCAAATCTTATTGCTAAGAATGAGCATTTGAAACAGACCTATAAGCAACTTTATGACTCGATTAAACCAGCACGTATTCGATCAAAAGAACAATGTGATGATTTAATTAATCAAGTCAATCTAAAGTCTGTGGAAATCTCTGATTTAAATGCTAGTCTTCAGGAAAAAGTTTTGGTAATTACAGCTCTCAAGGATGATTTAAGGAAACTTAAAGGAAAAGCTCTAGTTGATAATGTTGTTACAAAACACACTATTGATCCAAAGATGCTTAAGATTGATGTGGAACCCCCCTAAATTGTTGAATAAAAAGACATCGCACTCTGCCTATATTAAGCACACTCAGGAAGAAGCTACCGTTCTTAGGGATCTAGTTGAACAGGTTAAATCAAAATATCCACTAGATCATTCCTTAGAATCTGCCTGTAGGTATGCTAAACTAATTCAGGAGTTGCTTACAAACATCAGTAAAACCTGCCCTAGTATCAACAATACTGATGGAAAATTAGTGGTTGTGACCCCAAAGAACAAGGACAAAAGAGTTAGATTCACTGAGCCTGTCACATCCTTAGGAAACACAATCACAAAAACAGCCTCTGCATCAAACCTAGTTTCTAACAAACCTATGTTGTCTTCTACAGGAGTAAAACCATCTATAGTGCTAGCGGATCACAACTTTCAGGCAATACAAAGAAAGATAAGATTCAACAAACATCAAGTAGTACTCGGAAGAATATAGTAGAAGCCCACCCTAGGAAAGTTAAATCTAGTTTGAAAAATAAAGACTGTTTTGTTGCACCTAAAGGAACTGCTTATGTGTAGCATTCCAAGCTTAATGCGAATTCTAAACTTAAATGTGTTAAGTGTAATGGTTGCATGCTTTCTGATAATCATGATATGTGTATTCTTGATTTTATCAATAATGTGAGTGCTCGTGTAAAATCTAAATCTGTTATGAAAAGTTCAAAGAGAAAAGTTTGAAAACTAACAGGAAAGGTGTTTACAAATATTGGATATATCTGGAGACCTACTAGTCGGACCTTCACTATAGTAGGAAATGCGTGCCCTTTAACTAAGATTACCACAACTACCGATGTTCCATCTTCCTCTCTTGATGAATGCAGGTCGTCCAAATTATTCTCTGGTATTTGGACTTCGGCTGCTCCAAGCATATGACCGGAGATCGCCCTCAGCTCACCAATTTCGTCAATAAATTTTTGGGTACTGTCAAATTCAGAAATGATCGCGTGGCAAAGATATTAGGATATGGTGATTATCAGATTGGGAATGTTATCATATTAAGGGTTTACTATGTAGAAGGACTTGGACACAACTTATTCTCCGTTAGGCAATTCTGTGATTCGAACCTTGAAGTTGCTTTTCGTCAACACACTCGCTTCATTCGTAATCTAGAAGGTGTTTATCTATTGACTGGATCTCAAGGAAACAATCTGTATATTCTATCTCTTGGAGATATGATGGCGTCCTCTCCTATATGTCTCTTGTCAAAGGCCTCAAAGACTAAGTCCTGGCTATGGCACTGACGTTTGTCTCATCTGAACTTTGGTGCAATCAACCATTTAGCTAGACATGGTCTTGTTCGAGGTCTTCCTAAACTAAAGTTTGAAAAGGACCACCTGTGTTCTGCATGTGCAATGGGCAAAATCAAGAAGAAACCTCACAAACCTAAATCTGAAGACACCAACCAAGAAAAACTCTATCTTTTGCACATGGATCTTTGTGGACCAATGTGTGTTGCAAGTGTTAATGGAAAGAAGTACATCCTCGTCATTGTTAATGATTACTCTCAATTTACATGGGTTAAGTGCTTAAGGTCAAAAGATGAAGCTCGAGATTTCATAATCAAGTTTCTCAAGATGATCTAAGTGTGGCTTAAAGTGCATGTCCGAAAAATCAGAACAGATAATGGAACTGAATTTGTTAATCAAACTTTGAGTGAATATTATGAGAAGGTTGGCATCTCTTATGAAAAATCTATTGCTCGCTCTCCACAGCAAAATGGTGTCGTTGAAAGACGTAACCGTACGCTAATTAAAGCTGCTCGCACAATGTTGATTTGTGCAAAAGCTCCGTTATTCTTATGGGCGGAAGAAGTTGCTACCGCATGTTATACCCAAAATCATTCCGTCATACGTCTTCGTCATGGCAAAACACCATATGAGCATTTGCATGACAAACTTCCTGACTTATCTTTCTTCCATGTATTTGGTGCGCTTTGTTATCTGACAAACAATAGCGGGAACTTGGGCAAGTTATAACCAAAAGCTGATATTGGTATTTTCATTGGCTATGCACCCATAAAGAAACCATTTTGAATTTACAACCGACGTACCAGATGAATCATTATGACAATACATGTAGATTTTGATAAGATGACTGCGATGGCTTCTGAACATAGCAGCTTAGGACCCGCACTTCATGAAATAACTTCTGCAACAATTAGTTCATGACTCGTACCAAACTCTCCTCCTTCAACACCGTTTGTACCACCTTCAAGAACTGATTGGGATCTTTTGTTTCAACCGCTGTTTGATGAATTACTCACTCCTCCGCCTAGTGTTGATCACCTAGCCCCTAAAGTCATTGCTCTAATTCCTGAAGTAGTTGCTCCAGAACCAGCTGCATCAACCAATTCACCTTCCTCGACAACTGTTGATTAAAATGCGCCATCACCTAGTAACTCTCATACAACACCCGAAACTCAATCTCTTGTCATTCCTAACGATGTTGAAGAAGACAATCATGACTTAGATGTTGCACACATGAATAATGATATGTTCTTTGGTATTCCAATTCTAGAAAACGATTCTGAAGCATCTTCTTCTTCGAATGTTATTCCTACTGTTGTGCATGCTGCTACTCCTAACTCAGAACACATTACCAAATGGACCAAGGATCATCCTTTAGAAAACATCATCAGTGTTAGGAATTATTGATTTGATGAGACAAAATAAATAAAAGAATGAAACATCAGGACTAAATCTAACATTATGGAATTCTACAAGCTGGTGGAGGATATTCTATAAAAGATAAAAGATTCCAAAAGATATGATTCTTGAAGATAAAGATGAAGTTTATTAAAGAATTAAAAGATTTAGTTTCCTTATACAATTATGTTTTCCCTTGTAAATCTAGATGGACTCTACTATATAAAGAGATCCCTAGATATAGTTTTAGGTGTGCCAGAAAAGTGTGTGTGCGCACCAAAGGTGTAAAACGTGTGTGTGTGGGTTTACACGTCCCACAAGAAGATGTAGATGCTAGCATATGGTGTAGCCTCAAGGATCTTTGATCCCTATTTGATTGTAACCGTTCTAGAGTTGATCATCTAGAATTAGGGCTTGGAGTGAAACGTATGAATGAAAAACCATGTTCAATAACAATTGTCTTCATTATATTCCGCTGCATGATTGTTATCATTGTTATTGTTTATCCTAGATATAAAGTTCTAAACAAACTGAGCTTACAACGATCTTCAAGTTTCCACAATTGGTATCAGAGCCTTGTGGCTCTTAATCTAGGATCTACAAGGTGTATTAATGTCGAATCTATGAAGGAAGAGTGGTCATGTTCTCTATTTTTGGTGTTTGGTTCCATTCGTTGCAATTAGGGCATTTACAAATCCTAATTTAATAAAAACAAGAATGGTGATCATTAATGTTTCTACTAGCTTTGATGAGTCGATCAATTGATTGATGATAAACCCTAGTAGGGATGCATAACACACGACATCATGATGATAAATGCAAAGACAATGATTAGTGACAGTTTAGCAACTGAAAAAGTTTTGCTAAAAAAGGTATCCTTATATGTTTTGTACTGCTCGTTGGTGGTTACTACTGACACAAGACACAGTACTGCTGGTGATCGTAAATATTGGTGCTTTACTGACGCTAAAAAGTGTCATAAAAAGTATGAGAGGAAGGAGCTATTAGTGCTGTTTGTATCATATTAGTACTGCTACCTTGAGATTGTTAGTACTGCTCAGTATATGTTTATGCTGCCAAAGGTAACTTACTACTGCCAGTTTATTGTTAGTACTGTTGTCCTTGGTTAATACTGCTCGTCAATGAGTTAATACTGCCAATGAGAAATCATGGAAAAGTTTATGTTGCTAAGTCTGATTAATGCTGCCATGAATACAAAGTTAATACTGTCAATTGTGTATTAGTACTGCTGGAAGAGACAGTTTCTACTGCTAGCATTAAAGGGAAGTTAATACTGCTGCGTGAATACTTTGTACTGCTACAAATAAAGTTAATATTGTTAGCTTTATGTTAATACTGCTGCGTAGTACTGCTAGTTATGTCAGATATCGGACAAAGAAGAATGTTAATACTGTCAGTTATGCCCGATATCGTACAACACACACAAAAAGAAGTTAATACTGCTAGGGTTAGCAGTTACTACTGTTGGCCTTAAACCAAGGTTTGTGCTGCTCGTATGTTTAATACTGCCAATAGAAGAAGTTTTCTACTGTTGGTTACTACTGCTTGGTTTAAGGGGAAGGTAAAGTTTTGGTTTAAATGTTCTTAAACGTTTAAAAGGCTCGTTTTTGGATTAATTAGTGAACTCGAAAGACCTGTTTCCATAAGACTCCAACTCCATGAACAAGCTTTATTTCGTTTCTACGATCCTTTCTCACATCAGTTGAACCAAAGAACTATAAAGATGCATTAACTCAAGCATGTTGGATTGAAGCAATGCAAGAGGAGCTACATGAATTTGAACGTCTTAAAGTCTGGGAACTCGTTCCTCGTCCAGATAAAGTGATTGTCATTACTTTAAAATGTATTTATAAGGTAAAACTTGATAAAATGGGAGGAATTCTTAAGAACAAGGCTCGTTTGGTTGCTTGTGGTTACCGTCAAGAAGAGGGAATTGATTTTGAGGAATCCTTTGCTCCAGTGGCAAGACTTGATGCTATTCGAATTTTCCTCGCATATGTTGCTCACATGAATATGATCGTCTATCAAATGGATGTTAGGACGGCATTCTTGAATGGCATTCTGCATGAAGAAGTTTATGTTAGTCAACCGGACGGGTTTATGGATCAAGACAATCCGAATCATATGTACAAGCTTAAGAAGGCTCTTTATGGGTTGAAACAAGCTCCACGCGTATGGTACGATCTATTGTCGAAGTTTCTACTCTCTTAAGAATTCTTTAAAGGAACCGTGGATCCCACATTGTTCATAAGAAGACAAGGCAAAGATATTCTCCTGGTACAAATCTATGTTGATGATATAATCTTTGCGTCTACTACATCTGAATTATGTGACCAATTTTCAAAAATAATGTGTTCAAAGTTTAAGATGTCGATGATGGACAAAATATCATTTTTTCTAGGACTATAGATTTTACAAAGTCCCAGATGCGTCTTTTTAAACCAGTCTAAATATGCTCTAGAATCATTGAAGAAATATGGTATGGAATCTAGTGACCCCGTGGATACTCCCATGGTGGAGAAATCCAAACTGGATGAAGATACATAAGGGAAAGTCATAGATCTTACACACTATCATGGAATGATTGGCACCCTTTTGTATCTTACAGCCAGTAGACCAGACCTAACATTTGTTGTATGCATGTGTGCCCGGTATCAGGTAAAGCCTACCGAAAAGCACCTCCATGCTGTAAAAAGGATCTTTAAATACCTACGATGAACCGTAAATCGGGGACTTTGGTATCCAAAGGATTCTTCTATTGCTTAAACAACTTATGCAGACGCTGATCACGCGAGTTGCCAAGATACTAGACGAAGTACTTCTGGATGTATGAAATTATTAGGAGACAGACTTGTCAGTTGGTCATCAAAAAGATAGAAAAGCACTGCGATATCCAGTACGAAAGCTGAATATATTGCTATGTCTGGCTGTTGTGCTCAAATCCTTTAGATGAGAGCACAACTTACCGACTATGGCCTTGGATTCAATAAAATTCCAATGTACTGTGATAACAAAAGCGCTATTTCCTTATGCTGCAACAATGTTCAACATTCTCGATCAAAGCAAATTGACGTCAGATTCCACTTCATCAATGAGCAAGTGGAGAATGGAGTAATAGAGCTTTACTTTGTCAACACGGAGTATCAACTAGCAGACATCTTCACTAAAGCCCTATGCAGAGAAGAATTGAATTTCTTATCAACAAGCTAGGAATGCGAAGTTTTACGCCTGAGACACTAAAACAGTTGGCAGATGAAGCTAAAGAATAGTGGTGGTACCTATTCAAATATCCTGTATAATATGTATATATATATTACACACCATAAAAACCAAAAAGATTTTTCATTTTTAGAAAATTTTTATAAAAACAAAATACAAAAATATAAAATTCATAAAACCTAAGAAAAAATTTAAAAAATGAGAAAAATATAAAAAGAGGTAATAATGGCATGTCTTCTGAAAATCGATAATATTTACGGTCTTAGAAATGTCATTCAATAATGATATGAGGCTGTAAATGAAGTTAAGGCAGAAGTTCCAAATGTTTTCAAAACATGTCAAATGGCTTGCTATTATTTTAGATAGCAACCCGGTCATCATCTTAAAGACAAGTATTCCGTCAAAAAGGAAACTTGACCTCTCAACGGGAATTTATTCTCGAGCATGGTCTACTTTATGACCACACAAAGGCTTGTGTTTACTTTGCAACACAACCCGTTCTTCCTATATTACCATAAGTGTACATGTCAGTGCGCTTATGTATGAAAATAAGAGAAATCTTATTTTGGTGTTTGTTTTTTCAAAGATATAACATTGCTTCATCAGAAAATGCTTTTTCAAAGACATTTGACTTCTCAAACAACGACAACAGCTCTTTAAATAGAAAACGGGCTATTGTTTGAGGGGGAGAAAATGTCAAATATCTTCTTCATAATAATAATGTGCTTAAAAGGAAAAAGGTTTTAAACAATAACGGAATATCATTTGTTAAGGAAAGATAATTGAGCTTAGCTTTCATGTACCTTATATGTTATGTGTTTATGCCTTTAGGAAATGAATGTGCAAATATAAGTTTCTATGTATTTTAGTTAAAAACATTAGGGTCTTAATGTGCCATATGTTAAACTTTGTGTGCCTTATAAAACTTATAATTGAAAAGTAAAAGGGTTATGAAACTTGAGGGGCCAAATGTGTTAAAATCAATTTTTTGTTAATAACCCCTCCCACCCCAACCCATCCCCTGTTATCCCAAACACACACACACACACTTAACAATGTTTTTCCCTCTTTCACACCCTAATTCGAATCGCCCCATCCTTGCTCATCATTCTCAGCCATTTTCATCACTAATATACAATATAAAAAATGATCTTCATCACCTAATCTACCTACATCTCAAAGGAATTGGTCTTTCATCCTCTCTTGATCTTAAAATCCCTTTATTTTTGAAATTAGGGTTCTTGAAAATCAAATTGGGTAAAACTCCAAATTAGTCTAGGGGTTTTGTAGCTTTAGGTGTGCTTAGCACTCCGTTTAATCAGTTTTGTAAATGGTTAACATATGAATAAGATATGCCTGATTGTTTGCTCGAAAATTTAGGTTTTTGATGAGATAATGTAAAATGTTGGTGGGTTTTGTAATAGAATGCATGTTTATCAATTCTTGAATGAGTTTGAATGATAAAATCATACCCTTGTTTCTAGTTTATTGAATACATGTGCTAAATGTCTTTACTTGCTCGTTTCTTGTAACATCTTGATGAAACTGTGTCTAAATACTGTTATTATTGAGCCTAAAAGTTATCCTTATGATAAGAGTGCTAAAATAACAAGTGTGAATGCAAAAAAATCGTGTTTCTGAAATTTTATAAATGAAGACCCGATCTAGTTATGCTCTTTGGGAACCGATCTAATCAAACCCTTTGGGAACCGAACTAGACAAATCCTTTCAGAACCAAACTGGCTATGCTCTTTGGGAACTGGTCTAATTAAACCCTTTGGGAACCGAACTAGTCGTTTTTCTGAAAGACCCGACCTAGTTTTCTCATTAAGGAGCCGATCTAGTCAAGTCACTTGAGACCCGATCTAGTTTTCCCATTAAGGAGCCGATCTAGTAAATTTCCATATGACCCGAACTAGTCGTTTTCCTTAAAGGACCCGATCTAGTTTTCTTATTAAGGAGTCGATCTAGTAAATTTCCTTGAGACCTGAACTAGTCGTTTTCCTTAAAGGACCCGATCTAATTTCTCATTAAGGAGCCGATCCAGTCATTGTTCTTAAGGACCTGATCTAGTTTTCTCATCAAGGACCCGATCTAGTAGATTTGTTTAAGGACCCGATCTAGCTGTTCTCATTAAGGAACTGATCTAGTGAAATCTTTAAGGAACCGATCTAATAGATTTCGACCAAAAACACTTAAGATCAAAATTACAAGTTGAAGGCAAATTAAAACTTAACTTAGCAGGCTAATTAAAATTAGTTAATTATGCTATCTAATTAAGTTAAAATAGGCTTAAAAGCAAGGTATTATTAAGGTTAACTAAAATACGACTTAGGTTATCTACATTCTCTACTAGTTAGAAAGACCACAATTCCTAAAATTTTAAAGAAGTTGCCTTAATCCCTTAAGCATATAAGTCTATCTAAGTTGCCATTCAAAGGAATATATCTTTACAAGTGCTAAATGTCTTCAAGGTCATAATACTTAAGGAAAATTCTCATGTGACAACCCACATTTTCACATATTTTACGACTTCGACAATTCAACTATTTATTTTGGACTTTTACGCGTTCGCTTTTATTTCGCGTCATTTCGTTAAATCGCGTAAGCTAAAAGTTATCATTCAACGTAAATGAACACCAAACGAATTAATTTTTTCATCAAGCAAGCAATATATTATTTTACAAAAGTAATAATCAACTTTTATATTTTATTTTTATTGGTTACGTAAAACGTTTATGTTTCGCAATTAAATACATTTAGGCATACCCGGAACCACCAAAAATTATCTACGCTTCAACAAATACCCATTATTATTTCCAAAACTTTACTCATATTATCAAGTTAGTCAAATTTACATTAAAAGTAACCAACTAAAGTTTACACTTTACAAGAATACATCTTTATATTAAACTTATACATTTAAACTTCAAGTAAATACAAGATAATATCTAATATATCAAAAATCATCTAGTGTCCCATTTTCTTTAATGAATTTCGGCACACACAAGACCAAAGTACACAACTAGCAACTAGATACTTGAAAATTTTTGACCAACATCTTTCCATGTTTTCTTGAAATGGTATTCAAAGATCTGATAGTGTTTTTGACCAAGAAGTAATAAGTATGCATGCATACTAGTTCTCATTTGATACACTCACTAGAAACTTAACACATTTTCTTTGTTTCTTCCTTCCATACATGCGTCCCACATTAAAACCACAAGAAACAATTCATATTTTTCTTTCTAACAAGCACACAAGTAGTCTAGGTTGATATTGAAGGTATTACAAGAAGATTTGGAAGCTTGGTTTGGCATTTAAAAAGGGTTTATACAAAGGAAAGTAAAAAGGGTTTTGTGAAAGTATTTCTTGAATAATACTTGGGTCTTGTTTGCTTACCATCTTTACTCATCTTCATTAAGGTCTCCTAAGAATCATAACTTATCATATTATTTATTTTCATGTTTTATATAATTGTATATAGTTAAATCACCACCTAGGTATATTTTATGAAGTTATAAAATATATACATGATAAATCATTGGTTGCGTGTGTAAGCACCAGTCAAATTTATATATGTATAGTATAAATCCCGTGACAATTCTTTCCAAATTACTTCTCAAACAAGAGAATATAAAAGGTT